>JASGAT010354622.1:0-15883 GCA_030220025.1 Chelon auratus | reverse complement strand
TTAGATTAGTTTGAGATTTTAGTACTAGTTCTGAATTAGTTCTGCTTTAAAGTATTTATCCTATTTGTCTCTTTGAATGGATGCCCTTTGGAAAAGATTTAGTCTGCAACGAACAATAATTCTTCAATTGTTCAATCTATTGATTATTTTTTGATCAATCCTCTGATAATTTTCCAAGTAAATCTTAGGTTAACTACTGAATTATGAAAAGAACTGCCCTCTAGGAATGAAAACCCCATTACAAACTTCTTTTAGCTTAAGATACGATTAAACAAGTTCATATTTATTCAGTCTATACCTTATTAAGAAACATGTTGTTCACTACATCCCGTCATTAATAAGGAAATGCTTTGTTTAGTAAGATTTAACTTTAGTGAGTAGTGCTGATTTTAATTGGATCAGATTTACTTACGTGACCAGTCATTTGCTAAATTTAAGAATATCTTTACCAGTTTATTGGTTGTTGATCTTCCATTAGGAACTAATGAAAAAGAAATAGTGTATTCTTGGGAGTGTTCATACTTGGTTTGATTGTATCAGAACAAACTCTGGTGCCATTCCTCCGTTAGTGTGTTTCATTTGAACGTGTACAAACGCTGCCATTCAAACAAGTGGCCCAAGACCCAACTGTGCAAGGGGTCCTACAGGACAACTCTTGAGTTCGACGGAAATATGAACAGCACACGGACCAAAGATATAAGCTGATTTAATGATTTCCGAGGACAGAATGCTCGGTGGTTTTTCTTCTGGTCATAGAAGCTATGTTGCCCATTACAGTTCGGTGCAGGTATCAGAAGTACCATCTTCTTCCTGCATATATTACAAACATATTCACCTAAAGTTCATGGAAATGTTATTCCAAAGAACATTTTTGCAAGGTTCCTTCACACCGTTGATAGTCTGTCTTTCCACTGCGGTCTAAAGACTCGTGAAGATCTGGCCAGTCAGCCAGGTGAAGTTTGTAAAAATGACGACTATAAAGCAATCTGCTCCAGTCCAATAGGTGGTGGTAATATATAACAATAATTTACGACAATAACGCTATATAAAGCAATGGACAGGCGTTATTATTTGTCCAACACTTCAACAACTGCAAGCATGGAGGAGATTCAAACTGTGCTGATGATGATCATGATTTAGTGCTTTGCAGATGGGATCAATGAATAGAAAAGTGAAATAAAATTTCTTTCACAAACTGCGGTTCATATAAAATGTCCCACGTACTTGACGCGTCAAAAATGTTACAGCGCTGCAAGCCGCAGACCAAAATTCCTGTGTATTTGAAAAGTACTTGTCCCCAAAAAGGAACTTTCTGAGGGGTAAAATAATTTACTTGCAACTTAATCTATACCCTGGTTTCTCCAGAGGAAACGCACTGAATACTTTCGAAGGTTCCTTCTCCCTGGAGACATTTTCTGTGGTGAAAATGCATCTTTCTCTCAGTTTTCACACAGTTTATACATTTTATAAGGGCCTCTAGCCAAACACACAACACCATTCTGATGCAAAATATCCATCATACAAGCATTCACTCAATTTGTGACTATATCCAAGTGCCTTTGTGTCTTTTGGCTTGAAGTCAATAAGGCTAGCATGAGTGCTAAGCAAATTTTCTGCAGACAACTACAACTACAAGTGTACATTGAACCTCAAATGAGGTCAAGATCATGAATTGCCAGAAAAAAATAAGCATTACTACTCCAATGACACATTCCCATGACTCCCTTTCTCCTTTACTTCTCCTTGGTTTTCACATTTCTCACTCACAAACACTTCCTCTGCCTCCCTCTGTCTCACTGTCTCTATGTAGTCCAGCCAACCACTGTGGGTTTTCTGGGATTCCTGTGGCTGAGTCATCTTGTGCTCCGTATCATCCATAATATCGTCTTCCCAAAACTCTCCCCCGAGTTGGCTGCAACTGGCTTGGCATGAAAGGAGAATGTGTGCATGTGTGTGCATGTGTGTTTGAGAGAGATAGTGTGTATGTATTTTTTGAAAGGGTGATTGGAGACCCTCTTCACATCTAGTCCTTACTGAGTCCGGGAACAGCCAAAATAGAATCAAATGACCCCCATCCCAACCCTTCACCCAGACCAGCTTCCCAGCAAGGGAACTAACCACACTCTCACATGTTCCAGCTCTGTCCAAATTATTTTGTATTATAATTTACAGAATCTGTAATCTATCTATGTAGTTGGTACAGATTCATCTATAACAGGTATTTCTCATGAGCATCCCACAGAGAAAACATAATTCCTGCATCCAAAACCAGCTCCAGAGTTATGCTGCACAGTCTCCACATCAGGGAAACACAGGAGAACAAGTTGGTGCTCAGTGTCCCTGAAATCAAATCCCTCTATGAAAATATTGATTTAGCATCATTTTATTGGGTATTGTATGAGATTAAGTGAAAGCCAATTTGGCTTTTGGGGTGTAGTTTCTACAACTGCTATTACCTCACTCATAAAAACACTCACTGCACCTTTCCCATGTTCAGCCATTTCCATCCTTCATCTCATTACCTAATACCAAGCGCTCAACTCCAAGTCTTCCCAATTTCAAAGCTTCTGTAGTTTTCCCAGTCCTACACCCTTACACCTACCTCAGCCCACCCCATGTTCCCAAATCGCTACCCGCAGCCAGCTTCACCATCACCATCACCCCACCCCAGAGCTAAACTACTTAATCCCAGCCTATCTCTAGTCATTCATTCCAAGCCAAGACCACAGATGTTTTAGCTGGCTGCTCTCACTCTCTCACAGTTTGGGATAAGACGTCCAAACTTTTGGCAGGGTGATTCCTTTAAAAGACAAACTGGGACTGCCAGACAAAACTTAATGTAAAAGCCTCATAATTAAATATATCAGACAGATGTGCATGGTGCTGAAATGATGTAAAATATGGATGTGGCTGTGCAGAGACCTCCAACAGGCCAAACTTAATATAGTTATACAGAGAGCAAGAAACCCAAGAGGTAAAAATGTTAACTGGGGGGAAAAAAAATAGGAATAGCTAGCCTGTCTGTGATCCAAACTGTCACCCACACTCTGCCAGTAAGCAAAACTGCCAACCAGTCAAAAAGCCCAGACACTCATTAAGACAACAGGTTCCCCTATTCATTTTTCCATGGAACCTGTCGCTGCATTCCTCTTTCTTAGACTGCTCTTGACTCACGGATCGGTCGGGTTATAGGAAGTTAGTCATAACAACACCAGCAGACAGAGGACTTTCTAGCGGGCCTCCTTTAGCTCAGTCTCAACACAGCTGCAAGTCTTTTAGGTCTGAAGCTGCTCTCCTTAATCCTCCACAAAAGAGATTCACTGTCGGCTCCGCAACAGAGAATTCGATTTTATTTAAGAACTTACTTCTTGAAAGATCCTTCAGTACTTGTGACCTGTTTCCAGAGGTACTAAAGAGACAATTATCAAGCTCAGTTCTGAGTTCAGACTACCTTTCCTCAATGGATTAATAGTATTTGTTCTGTCTTTGTATTTTAAAGGTCAGACAAACAAAAACAAAATTTGCTTTTCCTCACTTAACCTACACCAGGTTTGCAATTTTGGAGTTGCGTCCTTACTTCCATATAACTCTGTGTGCATATATGAGTCCATTCATTACTAAGGGAAAACCATATTTACATATTTTTCATATTCAGTGTTTGCTTCGAGTACATTGCAGTGTTTGAACTTTTGGTGTAGATTTTGGAAAGATGATGCTGTTGCGCAAGAAGACCGTAAAAAAGAATTTGCCAACAGGCTATGGATGTCTTTAAAAACTGTTGACAGCCATATTGTGTAAATGTACACAGACCAGCCACAAAAACCACTGACAGGAGAAGAAAATAACATTGACCATCTTGTGACAACACAATGTGCATCCCACAAGTATCTGTGGGCCACAACTTCCTCAACCTCCTCAGGAAGTACAGCTGCTGTTGAGCCTTCTTGACCAGCTGTGTGGTGTCCAGTGTCCAGGTGAGGTCTTCGATAATGAGGACCTAGGTACTTAAAGCTGCTCATCCTTTCCACTTCAAATTCCCAGATAAACAGTGGATGATGAGGGCTTCTTTGCTTTCTCATTTCCACTATCATCTCCTTGGTCTTGAGGGTGAGGTTGTTGTCCTCACACCATGCAACAAGACTGGCCACCTCCCTTTGGTAGGCTGCTTGGTCCCCGTCACTGATGCATCCTATCACTGCAGTGTTGTCTGCAAATCCAGGATGGTGTTATCCTTCCGGGAGGCGACACAGTCGTGGGTTAACAGGGTGTAGAGGATGGCGCTGAGGACACAACCCTGTGGGGCTCCAACGTGAGTGGAGATGCTGGCTGAAGTCCTGTTCCCAATCCTGAAGGACTGGGGCCTGCCCGTCAGAAAGTCCAGGAGCCAGTCACAAGTGTAGGGAGTGCAGTCCAAGTGTGGACAACTTGTAGGTGAGTTTGTGGGATATGACCGCGTTGAAGGAGGAGCTGTAGTCAATAAAGAGCATCCTGATGTAGGAGTCTTTATTTTTCAGGTGGCAGAGGGAAACATAGAGGGTAGCAGCGGTGGCGTTCGAGGTGGACCTGTTGCGGCGATAGGCATACTGCTGGGGCTCCAGTGTGTCTAGTCTGCTGCTCTGGATGTGGGCCAGTACCACTCTCTTGACACACTCCATGATGACTGGGGAGAGGGCTATTGGCCTGTAGTCATTCAGGCAGGTTGGTGGGCTCTTCTTGGGGAGGGGGACAATGGTTGTCAACTTGAAGGCTGAGGGAGAGGTTGAAGATGGAGGTGAGAACATTTGTCAGCTCGTTGGCAAATGCTCTGAGGGCTCATCTGGGGATGTCGTCTGGCCCTGCTGCTTTGTAGGGGTTGAACCTCTTTAGGGCTTTGTGTACTTGGGCTGATGAGATGGTTGGTTGTGTGAAAGGGGGTTCTGTGGTCCAGGTGCGTGTGTGCCTCCTCTCTTTGCCCTGGCTAGAGGGCAGGAGGTCTCAAAGCAGGTGTAGAAAGTAACGCATGTTATCTCTTAACACTATTGGCCTTTGAGAGAGTGTCATAGTGAAATACATAACTGTCTAGAGGTCAGCTGGCATAGAGTTGCCAGTTCTAAAGAAAAATACAAAAAAATTTGCTGGGTTCGCTCTCGCTCCTCCTCATCAAATTCAGTAAGTCTACTGAGAAGTGGTGTCAGAACTCACTCTCATTAGACCTGAAGTGGTTCAGCCCAGTGTGAATGTGAGACTGTTAGCATGGAGATCATTAAGTCCACTATCCCAGGCACAAGAAAATGAAAAATGTCTGCATGTGGAAGACTGAGGAATTGCCAGACACCTCTCCTTTTTAGAGATTCTTAGCAGTTAACTAGATAATGTGTCAGTGTTGAAGAATTGTGTTTTTGTGAGAGGTTAGCAATGGTTTAATAATTTTTAACTGGGTGCTTTGGAAAACCTAACTACCAATATGTCTGCACAGAGTTTTCGGAGCAGACCTCTTATGGGCAGGGTGAACGATGGACTGTAGATGGGGGCCAATTAATATGGACCAAAGTGTCAAGCGTGCTTTAAAGAATAAATGTTTGTAAAGGCAATTGTCTACTGCAATGTGGTGAGCTGAAAAGCACAACTGGACAGCAAGTTCAAGAACAACATGTTACGTATACGGTATAGTTCACAATCGAAAATCTTAATCATCATCTTTTTTGGTCAGTATATTTCCTAAATTCCTGTCCTGCCAGTATTCAGGACAGTACTCATATTAATATTAATCTGTTAACCACAAAGAAGAGAAACTTATTTAGTGTGTATTAAAAAGCACAATTCATGGCTTTACCTCCACAAGAACATTGCAACTATACTGACTACAGTATATCTAAGCAAGGAAAAGTCAAATTACTAGTGTGGGATGATAAAAAACTAAAAACAAAAAAAACCTATTCTGCATTAAAGTTGAAAAACAGCTGAGGAGATTTAGTTCCTCATTATATTTTCAGTTTTCTAAACAACAACTTGCTGCTTTTAAATGAAGGCTGGCAGAGAGAAAGCAGGAAAGAATGAGAGGCACAGAGAAAGAGGGGGAGACCCGCTGAGAAGAAATAGATATGGAGCAAACGCGAGTGTGAGGGAGAGGAGAAGTGAGGAGAAATGAAATCAATAATGAACGGCTCCATAACAGGAACTTAATCAGAACAGCAGGTCCCTATATTGCTCCTGACTAGCGCACGCATCACCGCCGTCGATTCAATTTACTCCCCAAACCCTGGAAAAATAAATAAAACATGGAAAATAAATTGAGACGCTCATTCAAATTCATTAGAACCCGTCCCTGTGTGCCTACAGTACATATTATTCCTTGAAGAAGTAGAAGAAGTAAAATGGAAAAAATGAAAATATGCCAATAGCTCAGTATTGGTTTCTAGGAGAGAATAACGGCGAGGGTACTAAGTCATAACCGCCTCCTCAAACACCACTGTCTTTCCTTTCGTGTGCCCACAGACTCTCATTATGTATACAAATACGCATACCCCTGTTCACACACTATAATGAAAATCTGTGCACACATACTTTGAGATTAAGTACACACATTTGCAAATAAATATATATTCTTACACCCACATGTGCAGCACTGTGCAAAAGTTTTAGGCATCATACATAATGTGAGAATGCTCGCATCATAATGCGATGAACAGTTTTTAAAGCTACAGTGAGGAACGTTTGACTCCCCCTTCAGGCAGTGAGCGTAATTACACAGATGGTATGGACACATCCGTATGACTCACGTCTACAAACCACACAGATGGTAATCAGTGTTTATCTTTTATTTTGATTGCTTCCATTTTTAGATGGTGATCCTTTCTTTTTACATATGATTTTTTCTCGGACGCTTCCTCAATTCTATTTCATTCTTCTTGCGTGCTAGAGATAGTGGACTTATATAACAATAGTTACATTTGTACAGTACTATCTTATGTGCGCCCCAGGCTGCCTCTAGTTGCTCTAGGCTATTCCATCTCCATCAGTATGCTTGCTCCCCTGTTCAGCACCGGCAAACAATCATTGCCAGCTGACACCTCTGCGGTGCACCAGCACGGGAATGTCACTTCAGACACCAGACTCAAAACTCTGGTAAATTGCAAAATAAGGGCAATTGCTGAATTCATGCGGCAAGGGCTTAAAAGACAAACGGACGTTTCATTTAACTCCCGCACTATAGTTTTAAAGGTACTAGGAAGATAGGTTGTTTTGTTCGTCCGTCTCCCTGTTGAGAACTGGACTCTGCAGGGTGCAGGCCATTTGTTAAAGGATTCCCTTCCCTTATCAAGTCTTTATGACAATGGCTTTATGACAATGGCTCGTTGTAGGGCCGGATACTGAATTTGGGTGCAATCAGATGCCTCCCTAATAGTTTTAGCATGACGGATTACAATCTACACATCTGAAGTGCCTAGGTTTTTTTTTTTGGCACAGCACCGCAATTGCAAGCACCTTTATATAAACACAACTCTCCACAGACGTCCAATTACATGACTAAGCCACTCAAAAAAAAAAAAAGGATCAGGCTCAGGAGAAATAGTGACAACAAAAGTCCAAAAAAAATCTAATCAGTGAAAGGCAATGTTGCGTAAAAGTGCAAGCTGGGTTGCTTGATGACGTGGGGAGCCAGACCGTGGGTGGTGGTGGACCAGGCATGGGAGTTCTGCTGTAATGGCAGCACAGTACTGGTGTTTTAATATTTGGATTTCAGCCTGTATGTTTCTTGCCCACACATACATAACTCTCTTTATTCCTTTCTCACTTCTTTTCCCACTCCGTCTTTCACAAGCATCTTTCCGTCTCTGTCTCTCACGCTAATGCCATAACTCACTCTCACCCTTTTTCTCCCCCCTCACTTCTTCTCTCCATCACCACCGAGCTCCCAATCTTCCAGACAGCTTCATAATGGCTGGCACCTCCTCAACACTGGGTCTAATTGTAAGATGAACGAGTTTATTTGGGCTTAATCCATCACCCTGTCACCTGAGGAGAGGAAGAAAAGACCTAGAATGGGGAGGGGGGAGGAGAGGAGAGGAGAGGCAGTGGAGGGTAGCAACAAGGGCAGAGGATGAGAAGAGACAGGAGAACACGATCAGAGAAAGGCAGAAGGGCAGATAAGAGGTAAGAGAAACAAGTAAAATAGAGAATGGCAGAAGACTGACTCTATTGAGAGTAGAGATGTTCGCTTACACTTTATGAAATACCTGGCACATGTGTGTGCTACACTCAGTGACACACAAAAACTGTTAAACCATTAATTATGTATATTTAAATACCTCTGTTAAATAAATTAGGGGTTACCTGTGAACAAAATTGCCATTTCGTGGTTTGCCCGAGCCAGGCTGTGTCCCTGTGTTTAATACGAGTGGCTCAAATGGGAATATTACTCTGAACCTTGACAGTAGCAGAGGCATTCCTCCACTACTTAACTGCTCCTTCATGCAAAAGTAACCACAGAATTGGCCTACTTGCAACCTTGCTTTGTCATTACTACAAGTTTTCTTTAATAAAATGTTGTGAGCCAGTACCAAATGGGCATTTTGGAGCAACAGCTTGGTGTCTCGGATGGCACAAGACAATATTCCTTGCAGATATTCTTTAAAGGGGAAAATAAAATTGGAATTATTTAGCAGATTTCCATGACAAAAAGGGTAAATTAGTTGGTTCATTCCAGGCAGCAAGGGAGGCCGAGAACTACTCATGTTACATCAAGACTGCTTTCATTGTTCCCAAAGGGTTCTGAAGTGCTGTATACACCGCTGTCAACAGATAAAGTTATGGAGTTAATCATGTGTAGCAAAATGTTTATGAACTAAAACCTCAGAAATCACTGGTATTTCAATGGTATTTTTTTCTTACTCTCTGGCCTCTTGAGAAATGGTCATCACAAAGGGCACAGTCAGGCTTCGACAATTTTCCAACTACGAGTCTGAACTGATCTTTTTCTGCCTCGCTGCAGGTTTAAGGAGACATCGTTTTTTGTGGATTTCTCAAGGCATAACTCATAAACAACATACTCAATTTGTCATGTGCTTATAAATGGCCTGAACAGTGTAGGTCAATACAAGCACTTTACCTTGGTGAAAACTGTCTCAACAGACGCTGTTGATGTCCCTGTGCCTGGAGCAAAATCTTCTGTTTTGCTTCCATGGATGTACTGAATTTTGTTTTCATTGGTGCTCTTCGAAGTATCTTTGAGTCCTTTTTGGGTGAGTGAATAGTGTCTGAAAGCACCTCCCATCACAACTTTCGGATGTTAAAAATGTCGTGCCTGTGTATTTCTGAAATCTTATGAAACTGACAAGATGTGTGAGTGTTACACAGAGCACTCAGTCGGGTGAGTGACAAGGAAAGATTGTCCCAAATTATATCTGAACCACTGTCACATCAGTTTTTCATGGGTGCCCCTTGAAAACAGCAAAACGCTTTTATATTGCACAGACATTCAAACATACCTCGACCTTTAAACTACACCAACGTAATGCTGCATTAGGAGATCAGCAATTACTTTACTCTGCTCTCCCAATATTTCCTTCAACGGTCCTGGATGAGACAACAAAAGCCAGCCTGCTAACCATAAGAGAGGCAGCGCTATAGGGCTGGGATAAGCAGGTAAAATTAAAGTCAAATCAAAGGCTTGCTTTGGTACCTTGCACAGTAAGGTTTACATTGTAGCCCAACATGCACCTCCCCAGAAATATTACCTCACTTCTTGGCAAAACATAGCGTGAAAACTGCCTTCTGATAATTATTTCCCAGTTGCCAGACAAGCACAGAAAATTTTTCTGGCTCATTTGTTTTAATGTAAACACAGTGACATCCNACATGATTCACTCAGTTTCAGTCCTCATTGTCTGAAGTACACAAAGAAACTCAGCCCAATCACACAGAAATCACACGTTGGCAGCATTAAAAACACAGTGACGTCAAGACACCACCATACAACTATATATTCTCACAACAGCCAACAACTACTTGCATCGGCTACGGAAATTTGGCGTGGGAGTATAAACCCAGCTTAACGCATGGAATAGAAGCATTAGCAAAGGAGACAGTGCCAGAGAGAGTGTGCAGACTTGCACTTAGTGTGAAGTATGTCCAGGTGTACTCCCTGAGTAATGGGTGCCCATCTGCCGATGAGAAAAACAAACATATGGATCTCCTCTAGCGCTATGACTGTGGGAAGAGTGGAGAGCTGGTGGCACCAGTCCCAAAAAACTGATTTGCTACAGGTAGATGTTGAGATTCTCCAGCACAGAGGTGGGAAATCTGCAGCTGCAATCACTATCTGGTTGTGTCAAAGGGGGAAAAGAGTAGCCAGCGTCCTTACAGGGGGACCAGTGAAACCGACAGGCATCCAAAACTGGCTGCCTCAGTCCACAGTGATGCCAGGAAACTGTACGCATAAAAAGGAATCAAAGCACCCATTTTTTCTTCTGCTGTCTAAACACTGCAGTCGCCACTTCAAGAATTTGGAAGACTGTCTGAGGATCTCCCTAGAGTTACCCCCGTGAGTGTGGAGAGAAAGAGATGTTGGCAGAGATGTATTACCTGGGAGAAAGGCCGTGAATGGTTGTGTACTCCTAAAGTGCACAGTTTTGTTTGGATTTAACTGTCAAAAGTTTTGTGTTTTATAATACAGGAGACATCCATAAAAAGGGCATTTGCAGAGGCATAGCGCAAAACATAAGTTCTGTTTATGTGTGCTGACTATGGATAAACATACTTTATGTAAATTATTGAGCATAACTTCAGTCAGTTGGTAGTTCAAATTCTTTAGGGTGTACGTGCCCCTTCCTTGTGCAAGAACACTGCCTGTTTATTTTGGCTGCAAGGTGTATTTTGAATAATTAAATCTTCGTGTGAGAAAAATCTAACACACTATCACAGATCCATATTCATGTAGCATTGAGTGAGCAGTCAGAAGGGTTTTTTTTGTGAACTTTGCTGAACTCCCTCCTTTTGTGTACTCAGCAGCTCAGCGGAAAAGCAAGTTGGAAATCTCCCGTGCCTCAGTTAAATGCTTTATCTCATCCCTTGCCTAGCAACCAGCTATGAAAACACACACACCCAAACGGCCATGCAAGCATAAACACACAAACTGAATCGGGCATGCACCTGCAGGCATACGCACAAACACATCACTCATGCACATCCACGAGTACACTCACCCACTCGCCCAGATGTGTATCGTAGGTGCAGGCATATTACAACACACACACAATTGCATTTCCCTACCTTCTTGTATTTAATTAGACTGAGGCTTGGACTTTAATTTGATCAATTGTCAGTGAAGAAGGCAAGGCAGTCAGCCTACTTCGTTGATAATGTTTCTAACAGTTTGAAAGGAAGTTGAACCCCACCATGTTGCAGCATAATCCATGCAAAATGTGTTAAAGCATGTGAAAGTGTGTGATTTTAATGTAGACAGTGCAAACATTGTATTGACCAAGCAGGTCCGGCTGAATTTTTAAACTGAACTTTTCCCAAAGCATCCTTCACTGCCCCCTGTGCATTACCCCTAAGTCCTTTATACCACTCGTTCCTCATTTTGACTAAAAGCACAAAGGGTAAAGGGCTGCGGCTTCTCATTTTCATTCACTATGAGGATTGGCAAATCTCTCGTGTCACCAAGACGTTGGACAATTGTGGTGGGATAAATGACTGCATCTGAGAGCTGAAAGAATTTCAGACTCCCATGGCAAATAATGTTAGTTGCTAAATCTGCATGTTGCCATGCAGAAGGAATCTGCTGGCCCAATTTGTTACATATCCCCCTCTCTCAATTACAACAATAATTGTAAAGCAAATGTGCATTTAACGAGAAAAAGGGATGACTTCCACCAGTTCGGTTTCACTGTTTGTTTTGCGAATATCCTTCAGTTTATTGCTTTATTGCTTCCAAAGTCTCTGGTTAAACCTGACTCATTTATCCTTTGTGCCTGTTGTTACAGACGTGCTCAATTAAGATTTATGAGATTAGTTCCCATTATTATGCTACCTATGGAAAACAATGATTAGAGCAGCATGCCCTCCTGAGTATCTATCAAGGGGAGGGAATTCAATAAAATGCAAATAGAACAATTTATTACATAAAAAAAAAAACATTTAAACAAAGACAAATTTACTAAACCACTCAAACAAATCAAATCATATGAGGGGTGAGAGATAGTTGCAGCCTATTATTTAACTTACGGAATAAAAGTCGGACACGGGTGTGACCAACATTTAAAAACCAATGCCAAAATTAATATGAAGCATCAACCACCACAGGAAAGAGGTGACAATGGTGATTATTAGCAGATGAACCTAAAGAGCAGGTTAGGTATTTGGCACTGTGCTATGTCCAGGGTAACTTCTCCCTTCACTTCAGTTTTGTAGTTAGTGAGTATACTGAGAATGTGCTTACCTTAGTGAACTAGACTGAGGCGCAACGTACTTGGTGTGCTACGACTGACGGAACATCTCTAGCTATGGCTTCATACTCTGTTTTGTCAAGTCAGTCATTTTATCACGTTTTGCCACCAAGGGCATCGTGTTTGCACACTTCAATATTAAAGCCTTCCTTAAACATCACTCTGTTATGTATGCAGATCAACCAGAAACCCTTCGGGATACCCTGACATCTGATCTATTTGTGAAACTCCACCTTCTGTTTTTTTTTTTTTCCATTCATTTGCTTTGAGGATGTTGGAAGTTTAAACTTTTCCATTGGATTTCAGATGGAAACTGATTTGCTGACAGGCAAACAGTTTTTTCAGTTGATTGGCCTTCAGTGTAAATGTATAGTGTTGGTGCCCACTGCACTTATCAGGTCACACTGAAGCAGCTTGCCGGACAGGTACTGTAGCTAGCACCTAATTCAACTGAGCGAACCAGAGAGACAAAACACTTGGCAATTTCTGGTATCTGTTTCAAGCCTTTATTTTTCTAGAGTAACTATTTCAGGTCGCTACACATTAAGGCGCAGGTCTAACCTTTCTCCTAAGTTTCCATCTGTCCTTTATTAGAACACTAGGAGGTGTAGTACATACTGTAAATTATAAGTAACTCAATTGCTGAATGAGGTAACGCAATGGAGACTGAGCCTATGGCCCATTAATAAAAGCTTTGCAATATTTATAGGCATGCCTTCCATTATCTGAGAATGTCTGTGGTGGCGTTACTGCTAATGGAAACGCTATAAACAGATATCTGGATATGAATGCAGAATGCTAAACTGCCATGAGACTGATGGGTTCAGAGATTCCTGTTAATGCAAACTGAACATTCTTCACTGGTGCAGCATCACATTAAAACCATTTAATTGACAACAGATGCATGATGCATGTACACATGATTGAGAGAGAGAGAGAGATGCCAGTGTTACCTGCTCAGCTATTCTGCTCCCAAGACAGGCTGGGTGACGGCGGTGCTTCCTCATAGTGGCGTCTCTTTTCACCGCTTCCTCATTTCCTCACCCCAGCGCACGGCTATTCAAAGAGAAATATAAATCATGGAAACTAGTTGTATGCAAAACCAAAAATACCACAATTCACAAGCGCATTGAACCGTGGATGCCAGGCTGAGCAGTTGAATATCATATTGAAAATAGGGGCATCCCTAGTAATAACAGGAGCAAATCAACCAGGACGGATATGTTTGAGACCTAAATCTAAATATTAACTTATTCAATGTTTCCATGCTGAAGCAAGTAATATTTTTCATAATTGCAAAGTCGGGTAGGTTCTTTCAGAAATAACGATATTGCACAGATTTTTGTGTCTGAACTCCATTGTTTAAGAGACAGCATGTGTCTGGTCCAACATCCAGCTTTGCCAAGTTCTAGCCAGTGTTGCTCGCAAAGAGAGAAATGTGTTCCAGCAAATGGGATAATGTATAACGATCAGTTGGCTCCAAATACTGTTTGTATAAGCCCCTCTTTAAAAAAAAATAAATAAAAAAACTATGTTGTTCACACGCCATAAATTCACTGGTCCACAGTGTGTGCATGTGCATGAGTAAATGAGAAGAGACAGAGCGTCTGCGTGCGTGTGTGTGTGTTAAGACACCAGGGGGACTTTTACGATGGTCACGGCAGCCACCATGACGGAAACCCCGCAGTTGGCGCGGCAGCCTCGGCTCTAATTCTAGTGTGAGGACTATAAAAACGACACTGCTGTCATGGTTTTATGTTGTGCAGCAGACGACTAGCGTAGCAGCACGTGGAACATATGAGCGCTTCGTCTGGAAAGAGTGGGTCAGCGGTGGCCTCGTTCTGGCCCATTTGTGCTTAGTCAACTGAGACACGTATTTGTCACTGAAGGGAGCCGAGCCAGATATGTATCATGTGTATGTCTAGGCTAGTGGAGTAGATATACAACCGGGTTAGGTCAGTGATAGACCTACTTTCTCTTTTCTTTCATTGCTTTAATGTCTAAAGACAATATTGCAGGTAAATGAATACACTCGTAATTAAGACATTATCATACAGACAAGCAACCTCTTTCCATTGTTGTATTTGAATGAACAATAAAACAATTGTTTTGTCTGCTTTGAATGGATGTGCGCTGGTGTGTAGAGGCACTAAATCTACTCCACCCTCTCGTGCTGGTAAACAGCTGTGGAGTTGTATGACACATCACAAAAGCTCAGGAAAAAAAAAATAGCACATTTAAAAGTTTTTAATGCCCTGATAAATCTCTCTGACAAGCTTTAAATGGAGTTTCGCCCACACGTCAGCTGACATTTATATAGCTATGTAACTGCAGCAAAATCATTTAATAAATGGAAGCAGGGGGGCATCCCAGCAGACTTGAATGCCTCCTCGGGGTTCTGGAGAGTGAGTGGTGCTTCAGGATGAGCTTAGTCTGCTATTTATCTAGTCAGGACTTCATCTAATGCAGTCTCCAACTGTGGCGGTCGTTTTGTCTCACTTAAAAATCCTCATTTCCACTGATGGCCATTTCCACAGACTTACTTCAGAGTTGATATATATAAGCGTTTGGTATGGTTAGACATGCAATAAGTGCAAAAGTGCAAGTCAGAGCACCTCGTAAGCCTTTTCTGAATAAACATTTCTTAACACCTTTATATTCATCTCCCTTAACTAAAAAATAAAAAAAATAAAAAAAGACTAAAAGCTTGAATTTAAAAACATTTTGTTCATTTGTCTCTGATGGTTCTCAGTCATCAAGGTCACGGTATATCAAAAACATTAACAACCGGTTGCCTCTCTTCAACGTTTTTGGATAAACCATGTTAGACTGATGATGAAACCAACAACTGCACCCTGAATGCTCAAATGATCACTTGAGACAGGCTTTAAAATTCAGTCAGTTCCATAGGCCGTGGGCATTTATCAATACCAAGTATGAAAACTTTGGATTTTGTACTTAGTTGTTCGGACTTGACAAGTTTGCTTCTAAAGTACAGTCTCTGGAACAGGAACAGCAGCATACTTGAAATGCATTCTGGGATACCTGGCAGTACCAAATCCACACAAGTTACCTAACAACACATCCTCAATCAAATGGGCGATGGCAAGTATGACATCTGGGTATAAGGGCTGTACTTGGTCAAGTGCGTACTTTAACTGAAACTTGGGCGGTGATTGACTGCGTTTACATGGTCTTTAGTATCCCGAATTTGATCGGGATATTGAAGTATCCCGTTTTCGTGTTTGTCCATGTAAACACCATATCCCGAATTCAGAAATCGGGATATGCCCATTTCCCGATTTCAAGAAACCCGGCTTTGCTACCTGGAGTACTCCGATAGAAGCCGGCATACTGAAGCATGTATACACCTTATCCCGATTTCTGACGGCTGCCCACTGTCTGCGCAGGCGCGAGTGACGCCAAGTGACGCACTAGATATACAAACAACATGG
>JASGAT010354621.1:0-16992 GCA_030220025.1 Chelon auratus | reverse complement strand
CAGCCCCACAACATGATGCTACCACCCCCATACTTCACAGTTGGGATGGTGTTCTCAGGCTTACAAGCTTCCCCCTTTTTCCTCCAAATGTAACGATGGTCATTTTGGCCAAACAATTCCATTTTAGTTTCATGAGACCACAGGACATGTCTCCAAAAATTAAGGTCTTTGTCTCTGTGTGCATTTGCAAACTGTAATCTGGCTTTTTTATGTTGCTTTTGGATTAATGGCTTCTTCCTCGCTGAGTGGCCTTTCAGTCCATGTCGGTACAGGACTCGTTTCACTGTGGAGAATGACACTCTCTTACCAGCTTCAGCCATCATCTTGACAAGGTCTTTAGCTTTTGTTCTGGGGTTGATTCACACGTTTTCGGACCAAAACATATTCATCTCTGGGACATAGAACCCATCTCCTTCCTGAGCAGTATGATGGCTGGACATTCTCATGGTGTCTATACTGTTTGAACAGATGAACGTGGCACCTTCAAGCATCTGGAAAGTGTACCCAAGGATGACCTCATGGTGGTCAAGTGAGCAGGTGGGAGGATGAGTTGGATGGATGAGGATGACCTAAGAGTGGAATGTTTATGTGGAGCAGGTTAGTGAGGTACTGAGGGGCGAAGTTGTTTTAGGCCTTGAAGGTGAGAAGTTAGGATTGTGTAGGTAAAATGGAATTTGGCAGGAAGCCAGTGGAATTGCTGCAGGACCGGTGTTATGTGACTCATGGAGGGGGTTGTAGTGATGATTCGTGCGGCAGAGTTTTGAACCAGTTGTAGTTTATGGATGGATTTGTCCAGTACACCAAATAAAAGGGAGTTGCAGTAGTCCAGACAGGATGTGACCAGGCTATGGACCAGAGTGGCAGTATTGTCAGTTGAGGGGGATGGATGGAGACAGGAGATATTGCGTAGGTGAAAACAGGCTAAACGGGTTATATTGTTAATGTGAGAACGGAAAGAGAGAGTGGTGTCATATATTTTACACAAAATTAACACTGTACATAAATGCTTTGTAACAACATGAAAAACTTATGACCCATTTCAAATTGGGTCTGTATTTTATCTTAAAATCAAATTACAAAAATAAAAATAAAAAAGTAGTTTGTTTCTCTGTTTTAGCAGCAGTGTTGATGTTGAGTATAAAAGGAAGAAGCTTCCACTTTACTTTACACATGTACATATGCTGTCTATGAAGAGAACGACATTAAATAAAGGGAACAGAGCCAAACAGCTCAGCTGAATGGACAAGCACAGGAAGGAGGAGAGGGAGGTCTGGGAGGGAGAGGAGCTTGGGGATGGTGAAGGAGGATGTGAGTGCTGAGATGGGATCTGGACCGTCTGTGTTGTTCCGTGTCAATTGAAGGGCTTTTTCCATCATCTGCCAGCGTCCTGTAGAGCGAAACCTGCTGATGGCAGAAAGATCCTCTCAGCTGGGTCAACGTCTCCTCTACATGTTTCCAGGCTGTGTAAGAGATTATTAAAGACTGGGAGGAGCGCTGATTACTAATACCATCAGAAAGCAATCTAGTGTGAAAACTGAGCTCTTTGGCCACTGTAGTGTCAGAATGTAGCCAGAGAAAATTGACAAGATGGGCTGTCAATTTAACAGTTATAATAGCAATAATGATCACGTAATAATTATATCAATATCGGTAATAATAATATGTAAGACTTCATAGGACCAAAAAGCCAGAACACAGAAATGTGTCCTCAACATGTTAGTAAAATCTATATTCTTCTGGCTCAGTATGCAGCAGTGTAGTATTCAAAACATGGGAAACATTAAATATCCTGAAACAATGCCAGGAGGGAACTGATACGCTTGAAAGAATTTGGTCCAGTTTTGTAATTTCACTGTGAATCACCGTATGTGTCTTTTTGTTTTAATTTTTCTTCATTTTTATACATGGGTGTATCCAGCATTGTGTCACTGTGTGATTATTTAACACATTATTGGATCATGTACAGTTAATGAGATGGTAGTCTCATACATGCTTTGATATTTTCCTCGGTAGGTGAGTTTTATCCTGTGTAATTAAATGAAATGAAATTTTATAGCTTCAGTAACAATAAAAATTGTCACAAGATTCCTTACAGAACCCAGAGACTGAAACCTCTCAGAGCAAGGCGAAGCACTGTAACCTCCTGAATATTATGTCTGACTTCCCTAAAACCTGGATAGCCTTTCTGCCAGCTTTGGCAGGAGCATGAGCAGCTGAGGCTGGTAAACACCACCATCTGTTGGTTATCATAGCACACTACAAGGGAGGTGCATGGGATCACTGCTAACTCACAGCAAGAACATTCTGGGGTTTCTGTGAATGGAGTTTTCTCCTCTGGCTCAAAGGGCATTTCAGTTTTCATTTTGAGGTCACTGCTGACTGAGCATGTAATACACTGCACTTGACCCACTGGGAATACAATTGATGTCCACCCGGTTTGGATAGGGTAGGTAACACTTTTGTTTGTGGCTCCTTGAATTTGGTTTAGCAGAGCTTCAGGCTTTCCAACCTGAAGGAGTTTCTGAGCAAAGCTACTTTTTCTCTGTTCTGACACTCTCTAGCTCTCATGATCCCCTTAATAGATTAAACCTATTAGGGATCTTTGTGCTATGTCTCTACCCCACAATACTGGAGCTAGAATTTCATCAAACCCGACTGTTTTAGCTTTTGCATCATACAGGCTAACCTAAACCCAGCCCTGAAATGGGATTTCTGACCCACTGACTATCCTTGAGTCCAGTACTTTATCCTCTCGCAACAGGTCACTGATATTATGGATACATCAGGTAAGTTTTGGAACTTCCATGTCTCACTTATGATGGACACTTGTGCACATGTGCCCCACAAAGCTTGAGTACGTACCAGTGCACAAAACAAGGTCCATAAAGACATGGATTAGCGTGTTTGGTGTGGAAGAACTTGACTGGCCTGCACAGAGTCCTGAACTCAACACGACAGAACACCTTTGGGATGAATTAGAGCAAAGACGGTGAGCCAGGACTACTCGTCCAAAGGGTCTGAGCTCCAGTGTTGTGCAAGTTCACACTAAAGAAGAACTGGTTCAAAGTTTAGTTCGCACAGATAGAAGTGAATTAGTTCAAGTTCATAGTTCACATTTTATTATGAACTAAGTTCATAGACTCCGAACAGTTCGCATTATTTTTTTCCTTTTTAAAAAATAAATAAAAAATATGAGCAGCTTTGAGCTATTCTTGTCAAATTCACTGGCTGTATCATGACTCAGAGGCAGCTGGACTTAAAGCACGACTCAAAAAGTAAGTGACAAAACCAGATTTATTCTGAACTGAGCAGTCAGGGAAAAACAGACTTACAGGACATGACAGTCGAGGCGCTTGACAAAAACAGACAAGACAAATGACAATCACAAAGGACAAGACTCAAATACACGGGGAAGGAAAAACGACACAGGTGCAAAACAATCAGGGCGAGGCTGCTGCAGTCAGCACAAGGGAGAACCTAGTATATGGGTCAATGGGGAGAACACAGGGGCCGGAAGTCAAGACACCTGAAACGACAGGAGAGGGTAAAAACAACAAAATAAAACAGGAAGACAACATACAAGAAAACATGACCTCACCAAGGACGAGACTTGACAGGCTGCTGCAAGATATTAACACTGAGTTGACAAAATGTTGCCCTATATGCTAGGATTGCCAAAAACAACGAAACACTGTAAAAGTAACAGATAAATGTTGCATTTCAGCAGAGTAACTGAATCAACCTAAAAATTGCACTCCATGTAAAATACCTTAATGGGCTTTGGAGTATACCGAGTCAAAGCCTGCCTCCACAGCCAGCCAGGACAGCATGACATACTTGCTCTTATCTCAATCTGAGGTGGTGATGTCCACAGCTCTGCCCTCATAGTGCAGAGACTCTTCAGAATGTCAGCCATCCTCATCCCAGCCTGTGGCCTGTGACCCTAAATTTAATCCCAGGCCACTTATTCATGACTGAAATAGCCAAAGAGTTCAGTTTGTTCTTACAGCTCTGGAAAAGGAGAGACATGTCATGTTCAGATCAAGGTTCGTTTCCATTTAATAAATTATTTTTTTACACTGCATAAATATCAGTTGAAATTGTTTCAAGATGCTTTACAGAACCAAAGCCCGAAACACCCCAGAGTGAATAAGAGAAGGCTGGCCCAGCAGAGGGACGGAAATAAAAAGGGGAGATTGGAGAACAAGAGGAGGAGATGAGAAAGAGACAGAGAGACAAAGAGAGCATAGACAATACAATGAGGAGAGTAGAAGAAAGGTGCTCAGTACATCATGAGTCTAAACTTAGCAGATCATAGACAATGATGACAAATGACCTACAATATAAATGATTTACTTCCAAGATTTACTTCCATTGTTTTGACAACCTAGTAGTGTCATATATTGCTGAGTTTAATCATGTTTTAGAATTTTAGAATTAGAAGGCTGGGCAAAACCGAGAATAACATCAACTTAAACATTCTCCTTTAATACCCATCAGTAGACAGATGTTTTCAATGTCAAACGCAGGCAATTAAAAAAATAAATCACCTGAATATAGGTATATAAGTAAATAAAGATGTCAAAAGTAACCAGGTTTGAGATGGAGTGTTATTCTGTCATAAATATATTATATTATTATATATGTATTATTTAAACATTTTTGTTCAATTCTACATAACTCAAAAAATATAAGATGCGTAAGCTAAATGCCTCTAAATTTATTTATCCTGGGTCACAGATCAATGTACAGAGTACACCAGGACAGTACAGTCAAAGACCTAAATCTTGCAAATTGCATGTTAATACACTGATGTAAAAAGTCCCACAAAATGGCACAAACTCAAATGCTGTTACCTACTTCCATCATGAGTCGATCTGCCTTGGTGTTCTTGGTGTTATACACTGGAACAGCAAATCTCTCTCACACTCTCTAGCCATCTCGTCTCCAACTGACTGCACTGAGTTTGCCTGCTTTTAAAAGCAAAACAGTCTATGACTACTTCCACTTACATGCATCCTCTGGATTTAGCTCTCAGTGTGTTCTGTCTTTTCAGTTTAATCCCAACCTGACTTCATGGTGTTGATGTTGACAGCTGAACTAATGGAATTTGGGACCAGTCAGAAGCCCCCTACTGGCACTGAAAACAACTTTACCTCTGGGACCGTCCAATCCTGCCTATATTGCTGTTTTTACTGGTGACATTAAGTCTGATCTATACTCAGTCAGAGGGAACACTGGACCTGAATGATCCTTGGTCTACCTTAAAAACAGATTTACACTGAGATTCTCTCTGTCTGTTGTCCATCCTCTATAATGATATGCATAATAAAGACAATAAGGCTAAAGACATGCAGAGAGACAGACTAGACTATCACAATGCATTCCTTGTCTCTTCACGAGGTCCTGGTTTGTGCAAAACATGTTACTACTATCATAATAATAAACAAGAGTCCATGGATGCTGTCAAGAAGTAATGAAAAAGGCAGATCAGGTAAAGAAACAAAACAGCCCAAAGTGAAACACCAGAGGAAATCAAAGCTGATAACTATGACAATGACAACAGACTGTCAGAAGAGTTGTTCAATTAATTTAGGGCTTGGCCTGCTCGTGTTTGTTTCAGCGTGTTATGAATTGGTAACATGGCCACTAGGATAACCTCAGTGTTATGCTACAGGTCAACATTGAGCTTACCCCAGTGTCCATGTTGAAAATACAAGTACTTTGCTATTTTGAAACAGCTCCAGGTGTTCTGTCTCATAAAGCATCTGTCGAGTTGTAATTTGTTTTGTGGCAGTGACAGAGATACCCTGGGATGTGGAGACACTACACTGCACACAAACTGTAGGCACAATAGAGACTGGATTTGTGAAATAGCCCCAAACATGTAAGGTAATGCTTCTGTCAGGGCTCGATGAGTGAGCTACAGTGTCATCAACTGGTGTCTCTACGTCAATTAACAGCAAATACAGACAATCCAGGCATGCATTGTTCAAATGTTGGGATTAGAATCAGTATTTCTGCATACTACAGAAAGTAGTTCTAATTTAATGAAACCATTGGGTTATCACAGCCAATGTGACTACATCTAGTAGTTTGTTTGTCTCATTCAGACATAGCACTCTTAATTGCATATCATTGTATATTCTTTGTATAACGACAATAAAGACAAATCTATCTCAATATTAATTTGATTGGAAAATGAAAGGAGGTGCAAATTCAAAGTAATTGGAACCAACAACACACATACTGTCCTGCCAAATTAACAAAGCCTGTCTAGAATTAGAGAAAACTCATTGCGAGCCATTACATTTGATGGTGTTGCACTTCCAATGGCTTTGCAGACCATCTTACAAAAAATATGTGTAATGACCACAACCTTAGACTTGCACTTAAAGTTCTGAAAATGTCTTGCTGCATTGCAATGCCAGTAGAAAGTCAATCAGAATCTTTGCTTATCTCAGTTTCAGGGCAGTTCATTAACTCATGTACATAGGCACAAGTACAAAATTTCCATTTTTTTCTTTACTGATCTATTACATGCTATTGTGCTTTCTCTGTATTTAAAATTGCAGTTGATATGACTATAGTGAGATCTTAAAAATGATCTTAACTTGGAAATGTGAGTTCACCTGGCCTAACCTAATAAGTTATTCTAATAAACTCATAGTATTAAGTTAAAACAATAAATGATCATTGGTTATAACTTCACTTTTTGAGTTTAAAACAGCTTGGTTAGAATTAATATTGATATAATATTATATCTATTCAAATATACACTTTCTTCTGTGCAACATGGAACAACATACTACATTGTTGTATGTCATACTTTACTGCTGTGCCATGACGCTTTGAGCAAGAAGTCATGTCATGAAATACAACGAATGTACTACTGGAAATCACACTCATCTGAAAAGGCATCTGCGAACGCTGAGGAATGGTCCAAATCCTCAATAAA
Organism: Chelon auratus; assembly: GCA_030220025.1. NCBI lineage: Eukaryota > Metazoa > Chordata > Actinopteri > Mugiliformes > Mugilidae > Chelon > Chelon auratus. The sequence continues at coordinate 10,034 of JASGAT010354621.1, read as the reverse complement.
CGGCTTGACTGAACGACCTGCAGTAACATAGAGAAGGAGACTGCAAATCAACAATTTATTGTGAATTTCATTGACTAAATTTATTAGACCTTTAGCTGCTATACATCGGAAATATACTACATTTTTTTTTATCCCGGCTACATCATCTTACAACACACTGTGAAGTACTGTTAAATGCTATTGACGGTGCGTATAAATAGAGGTTAAACATATCTGCAGTGCACAGTATTGATAAGCTGTGTTTATGTTCAGTTCTAGTTGACATCGTCGCTGTGGTTGTAGAGATTTTTTTGTTTTGTTTTGTTTTTCAAGCGAGAGCCACATATTGGAAGTGTCAAGCTGACAGTGTTAATGGTGTTGGGTACAGCACACAGTCTGTGCTCAAGCTTCAGTTACCTTGCAGAAAAGCCTCCATGGCTTCTTTTGTGTGAGACGCTACAATATGTAGTCAGGTCAAGGAAATAGATTTCATTGTTGCAGAGCATTACTTTCTACTGTGTTTTTATGTGTGATGTCATCGACTAGTCGACATCGACTCGACTTTCAACTCATATTAGTCGACTTTAAAAAATCCTTAGTCGTTCAGCCCCTAGTATTTTTACAGGGTCCTTTTCAGTTGTAGTGAGGTTGTCTTGCACTTTTCATATCAAGTATGTTAATTTCTTCAAGACAGAACACATCTCCTTCCTGAGCCATTCCTTGTTAGATTTCTGAGCAAAAATTAAGAAAGCACCACGTTTTCCCTTGACATGTAGTGGAGTACAAAGTTTTATTTAAAAAAAACACAACAGGATAAGTACAAGCATCACAGATGTGTAAAAAGTTAACAATTATAAACAGATTCTTCACTTATTTCACACAATTCAAGTCAGTCAAGCTTACATACCCTCAGTTGACTGTGCATTTAAACAGCTTGGAAAATTCAAGAGAAATTTGTCATGGCCGAGCACCTCTCTGACGTCTTGAGGAAATAAGAACGTTTGCTTTGCTTGGCTGGTAACCCAGTTCCACAGTGCTGCTGACACAAAACGAGGAAAAGCAGGTGCAGCTTCAGTCTGGCTCAACCAGCTGAGTGGAGTACTTTAGAGGAATGTCCAGACCCACCACAGGTCCCACCGCACTGAGCCATGATAACACATAGTTCACTGGCCTGCCCCACAACACAAACACAATTGACACAATTAAAATGAAATATTTCACAATAATGTATGGAGTGAAGTCACTAAGCATAGTTTGGTTGCACCATCTGGACATGTGGATGCCTATACTGTATTTCAACTGAATGAATGAATGAATGTATGGAAAACTGTCATCAGCTTAATGAAATGCTGCTGGTTATATGCATCTTTTCAGTGAACATAAGCCTGCAGGGGACACAGGGACAAGGTGCAAAAACAAAAAACATAACTAAATACAGAAATGCTGCAAGTAGCGGATAATGTCACAGACATGTTTCCAAGGCACATACTTGTTGCCATGGTGTGTTGTCGCTGGGAACCTTGGCTCTCACAATAATGTACATCATTTCCATTTTTGTTTCACCCAGTACACCAAGAAACCAACCAACACTCTAGAGTTGAAACCAGTATACTAGACGCTGCTAAACCTGATGCTTTTGTTGGCGTTTCCTACTTTGCATGTACGTAATGACACTAGAATTTGGAAGCTGTCAGATAAAAGACCACAAATAAGTGGTTATAAGTGGTTAAGGCACACACGTAGAAGGGCTGCTTTGGATTACTGAAGACGATTCACCTGAATGACTGAATGAATTTGCACAGACAATCTAAATCCAACTCCATTCAAAACACATGTTAATTCCCAATTACAGCCAAGAATGACTGGAAAGACATAAAAAATAAACAATCAGCAGGACATCATATAGGCCAGTGAACCCAGCTGTGATCCTACCTGTGCAGGTCCTGAGATGCCTGCAGCACAGGCCTCATAAACTCCTCTGTTTTACAGGGGTGGAGCATAAAGAACGGCTGACCCAGCAGTGGATGCTCCTGGTACACAGACACAGAGACAAGATGTCAGTGGAGCTTCAGGGACAGAGACAGTCAAAGTGAAGCCCATGGCTGCATTTACCTGTTGACTGATCATATTCAGAGGACTGCTCTGAAGACGAAGCCTGAAATTTGGATGAATGAAGCGCCACATCTCCTCTAAAGTCAGGCTCTTCCCCTCTAACACACAGGATAGAAGAAACAGTAAAAAGATCTCAGAGCGCATTCTTGTGAAATACTGAATAGAATATGAAAAGGATTACAAACCCTCTCCTTTCCCAAGGGAACAAACCTTTTTGATTTATGAAGTTAGCCTGTTTCACACCCCCAAAAGTCCCAGCCTTCACAGTAGATCATGTAGCACTGAACATTACTCACTGATCAAGCATGCAGTGTGTTCTAAACCCAGTACCCATGGAAACACAGTGAGCTGTGGGAACTTTTACCCAAGACAAAGCAGTATTAATCTGTCTACGAGAGCATACAACTTGCAGAAAGATCAACTGGAAGGCTAAACCACAATGATCCCAGCATTTGGTCAAGTCGGTGCATCATGTCTTACTGATTCTTTCTAGCTTTTTCAACTGGATAGAAAAGAGGATGCTTGGAAGATATCCTCAGCTGCTGTTCAAAGACCTTGGCAGAGGGGCAGCAACATGAGCAAATTCTGTGAACTGTAGTAGAAACCCTCAAACTTTGTATCCAGCAGAGTTTGGTGTTCTTTCTTGGAGAGCATCTCCGGTTCTGCAATATTTCAGGTTATCTTTAAGCATTTTTAAGATCTCCAAAAGAAGCCTCTGAAGGACATTCAGCCCAGAATTAGCCACTTTGTACTCTTGTTCCTTAATCTCTATCAGTGTCAATGACAACCTCATGCCAGACAGCTGGTAAGAGGGGGTTACTAAACTGCAAATTCATAGTGTACAGAAATGATTTACTGACTTGGTGCTGCCACTGTCTCATATGTAACTAACCTAGAGTGAAGGCTCTGAAATACAATACAGGAGTATTGTAGCTGCATGAGTACAAGATGTGATACTCATACTGAAGCACCTGGCTGCTGCTTTCAGTCGCTGTGCAGACCCCATCATCTTCATCATCTATGTTGCCTTTGATATTGTGACTATCACCTGGGGTTACATGGAGAGACTGGAGAAAGAGAGAATGAGTCAGCTGTTTCTGAAATGGTTCCCAAGTAAGGAAATGACATGCCTCAATTATTAAAGGTGGTGAAATTAGTGCAGTTTACTTATTTCATTTTCACACACACACACCGGTGAACATCCAGGGAATGGACAAAGAGATGGTGGACTATTGTTGTCCGTGGGTGTTCACTTGAACTAAAAAAAAAACTGGACTGGTCTGACCATGCTAGGGCACTTTAAAAGAAAGATCAGGACATGCTCTACCTGTTAAGAACACTTAGGTCCTTCAGAGTGAAGGGAACACTACTGAGATCCTTCTATGACTCCGTACAGGCATCAGCCATCTTCTATGGAGTGGTCTGCTGGAGCAGCAGCATCTCAGCAGCGAACAAAAAGAGACTGAACAGACTGGTGAAGAAGTCTGGCTCTGTTCTGGGCTGCTCTCTTGAGCCTGTGGAGGTGCTGTATGATCAGAGGATGATAGCAAAGCTGTCCTCTCTGATGGAAAAGCAATCCCACCCCTCCATGGTGCTATAACAGCACTGGGCAGTGCCTTCACCCACGCTGTGTGAAGCAGTATTACTATTCCTTCCTTCCTGCTGCTGTGAGGCTCTACAACCAAACCTGCTCCAATTAGACCTCATATGTACAACATCCATTGTGTTTGATTTTCTATTTTTTGTAATTATTTGGGGTTTTACTTTTTCATCTGGACCGTGCTGCTGCAACACTGCAGATTTCACCACCGTGGGATAAATAAAACAGATCTTATCTTATTATCTTAAGTACCAACCAACTGCTGACACTCAAGTGTTCACATTCACCGAGACTCTTCAGTAAAGGCTCACGTGGAGAATAAAGCACAGTAAGACAAAAGTTTCACCTGTGGTTCAAGGCTGGAGTGATAGGAAATGAATGATTTTGATTCTGAGCTTGATTCTTCTGGTTTCTGTACTGGGCTTGAGCCAACAGTAACTGACCTAAGAGCAGTCTTCTTCAGATAGCCCTCCTCTGAACCCTAAAAACAGACCAGAAACTACCATTGGACACTTTCATAGGGAACAGCAGGCTTTCATGCTGTGTCTATAGTGTTAAGTATGACAACACAGAAGTCCTCACCTGGACCACTTCCCATCTCCACCCATCTCTCAGCTGTTCTGACTGTAGGAGGAAGAGCTGGCAGCAGTGACGGAATTTCTCCTCATCCAGTGTACAACAGCTCATCTCTGCAAGGTGTGGGGGGTTGTGATTTATTACACAAATGTATATTGTATATATTTTAAGCACACACATACATGCAGTATATACAGTGCATTCAGAAAGTATTTAGACCCCTTTACTTTTTTTGACATATTGTTATGTTCTGCCTTCTACTAAACTGTTTAAGTGGGGCAGATTGGGGTACTTTACTAGCCCCACATCTGCCATTGTCATTTTTGGTGACACTGTGCCTTGAGCCTGAGCTTTTCACTTTGAAACATCCATGATCCAACAGAGTTATGACCACCTGCCTAATATTGTGTAGGTCTCTCTTGTGCCAAATTTGTGAAAATATTAAATTACAGTTACTGCAGATGCAACTGCAGATGCATTTACTGTAAGTGTAGGCAGCTTTGTAGTATAGCAGCTGGCCAATGTATAGTTCCTTAGAACCATTTTAACGGCTCTCTTGGCTAGCTGTCTTTCAGCTCACATGTCTTATTAGTTGTATTAGTCTTAATCATAATATGAAGGTATTAGTTTAAATTGGATTTACTTGTGTTTCTGTTTGTTTTTTATCTGTGTGGCACATTGTGTGGAGTGTGTTATTTCAAATACACATCTGCAAACCTTTTGCATTTTTTTAAATAGATTTTCTTTATCTGAAAAGTAACGCATGCATACACAACAAGAGTACTGCAAGTAAAACATTTTAATATTTCTCTTTATTTAATTAATATTTTCCTCTTAATTGTACAGAATTACAAATACCTTTGAATTCATTTTTGTGGAAGCACTACTTGAGCAATTTTTTTAGGCTCATGTCTAAAACCATCTTTAAGTTTGCTGACAACACAACCATCCTGGGCCTCATCACAGCCAATGATGAGACAGGAGGAGGAGGTAATTATACTGGTGCTCTTACTTTTTGTTCTACTTATGGGTGAGCTGACCAGTTCATTGCACTGTTAAACTTGTGTTAATTCTGTACATGACAAATAAACCTGAATCTGATAGCTACCTTGATTATAAAACAATGAAACAAGCAAAAACAGTACTGAAACTCAGTACAGCAATGACGAAAGTGGTTGTAAAGCCTTTTAAACGCTCTTTTTCAAATAGCGGTTTGTTAAAATAATGATCAGTTTTCCACAACATCAGCATTTCCTAGCCCTTCTGCTGCTGAGCTTCTTTTCAGGACATACGTACAAGAGCACAGTATACACAACCATTATCTCACATCTTTCTAGTTGGAATACTTAGTAACACAACTCCTACTGGAGTTTGTTGTTTTACTCATGATATTCATGAATGTCACTGTAAATATATATATTTAACCTCCTTAACACCTCAACCCTCAACCTACACAAGTTGGTGTTTCAATTTCTGACTAGCCACTGTAATTTTTACCTGATGCAGTATGTAAATATTTTTGTACATAACATATTTTTCTGACGTATTCTATTTTTTTATTTTTTTTTTTTTATCTTTTTTGCATCTTGCACTGTTGTTTCCTGCCGCTGTAACACCCTAGTTTCCCCACGGGGATGAATAAAGTCCTATCTTATCTTATCTTATCTTGTCTTATCAACAAAGAGTAGATTGCGATTTTGAAGTTAAGAAAACTACTTCCTACCTCACTTCTGTAAGGTGTAACAAACAAAGAAACAATACGTGTTACGGTTGTACCGTGTCAAATTAAAAACAAGCCGCAAAAGTATGCATCAATCATTTCTCAATGTGATATGCTTGTAGCCTATATAACTGAGCCGCAAATGGTTGTTTAAATGGGACAGATAACCTTAGAAGCTGCACTGAATATTCCTAAATAACTGAATCCCTACAGACACACAAAATTAAGAGCCGATACAGCAGGCATTAGGTGAGATTCAGCTCTTATTTTCTATTACTTACTGTTGGACGACTTGTACTAAACGCCGTTTAGTAAACGGGTGTATGACAGTGAACTAATAAGAACAGGGAACCTAAGAATGAATAACAAGAAAGCAGAGCCAGCGTTTCTCTTCCGGATCGTGAGGTCACGTGACCACTGCCAAATAACGTTCTTCTTCCGTCTTGTCTGTACCGCAGCCATATTAAGAAGGGGGTGTGGCCGAACCAAACAGTATAAAATGACAGACCGGTACGCTGCTGTCGGGTGCTCTAATCAGAGAAATATGAAAAACAAGCAACAGGAAATGACATTTAACAGGTGATACGTTATCTCACAATACATACTGTTCAGAAGGCGCTGAACATGTTATAGCACTGTAAGTCACCCCTCTCTTAAGACACCTTACCGGTGTCAGCACCACATTCGGGCAAACGGGACTCATAAGGGAACTTAAACTACGTTACCCAGGGGGCACTGGTGTCGGACGCCTTTAATTTTGGTTCAACAGTGAAACGGTGAGGAACACGAGGGTATAATCTTGATGTAGCTTCAAAAAGACACAAAGTGCCTAATTGTCTTTAATAAATTGATATTTTAAATACTGTATCAATTCAGAACACACACATAAGGGGAGAACCAGCACTTTTTTCTTATTTAAAGCACTGCTATATCACCATCATCATCAATGGACTGAGGAAATTTAACACCTCCAGTCGCAAACTACAGCTTTTCTAATGATACAGCTTCTACTGAAGTGATGCATAGCATTACCTTTGCAATGCCCCTATGCCCCAGTTCCACCACCAACCCTGGACTGTGAATCAGCCATGTCACTGTATTGTTAAAAAGTGCTCAGTTTGTTATTATTTTTTCAAGCAACACCTTAAATCAATAAATTATATATAATTTAGCTGTAATATTTAAAATGACTTTGATGTTGAAATGGCAGTTTTATGTTGGCCTACAAGCAGCTCTTGTTCACTGACAGCATTTGTTTTGATCGACAGCTAACAGATTAATAACTATTAATAACAAATATTATGACATTTAGGATGTTTATTGTACTAAGTATTCGATTGGCATTAGCTATATCAATATGATGTAACAAGCTAGTGTAAATCAGTGTGCAAGTTTGAGACACACTGATTTTACATTGTATTGTATTCCTAGCTATTGTGGTCGGTGCAATCAATAAGAAAGGGTCAGAAACATTTCATTACTACCATGCCACCAGCCACTTTTCCATCTCTGTGTCACTCCTGTTTCCTCCTGGTGCCAACAGGACATACAGTGACCTAATGTGCCTATAGGTTGTAGATACACAGGCAGGTCTTGTATATAGTCTTTCTGGTGGAGTTACCTATTGTTAAAAGACATGTGTGGACAGCTTTTGTGTCCAGCTGTCACATGTCAGTCATAACTATCATTCTGTCAGTTTCCTCATCAGTGACTAAGCAGCACTACTTGCAGCTATGGACGTGAGCTAGTCAGTCAGCTTTGGATTCCAGTCTCACCACTACTGAAATTGATATCCACAGTTGATACGATTTGATTGTGAAATTAGTTTTAAGCATTTCAAGAATTTGTCTTCAAATTAACTGAACTAAGTTTCCATCCACACATCATTACTGCATATTTATTAATTATTGTACATTACGAACACTCAAAATGTAAACTTTTCTAAAACTTATATATATATATATATATATATATATATATACATTGGCATACCATATGGCTTGGTTTCTATGACAGCTAGTGTCTTTTTAAACTTGTCAATCAACAAATTCTTCCGAGTTTTAGCTTTGTAATGTTGCTCAACATGATGGTTGTGTTTACAACCACCAGATGGCAACAAATACCACATCAGGGCTTAGCATTACAGCATCACATGGGAAATGATAGGAAACCATTTTATTTTATTGGGTTATTTTCAACCAGCTGACTTGTGTGTTGATTAAGGAACTGAGTAAACGATCAGTTTAAAAGAGTGAATTCAAGTTTTTGTGGAAATCTTGATTCATCCACACAAAGCAGGATTTACACAATAGGCTTTGTGACCATCTTCCTGCAGCCCGATACAGTCACGACATCTGCAGTGACAAACAGAAACATTTTAAAACTGACAATAACAAGCAGGACAATATTTAAGAATTGTGCTAATTTCATCTGAAATCTTTTGAGCTGTATCTTGAACTGGACTGAAACTGAGTCCAGTGATTTTTAGGACTTTTGGTGACGTGCAGGGACTTCAGGAACCATTAACCACGTGAGACTCTCTAGCATTCTTCAGCCCGACTTCTCGGTACTGACCTTACCTGTCTCTGACTCACCTGCTCCGTTTGCCTCATGGTATACCACCTCAGCCTTTTGTTCCTGACTGGGTGGCGCAGTGGTCAGCACTGTTGCTTCACAGCTGTTTCTGTGTTCTCTCTGTTCGTGAAAGATACATGCATGTAAGGCTTGGTTATTGACTGGTGACCTTTTCAGGTCATTCTCCATCTTTGATACTTGCTTGGACAGGCTCCAGTCTACCACGACCATCCACAGGATGGATGGATTACGGTCAGACAGCAGCAGAAGTTATAAAGGCACATTTTAAGATGTTAACACTTTAAACATCAATGTTAAGAGATGACAAATGAAGCCATTTATTGAAATAATGCAAAAAAATTAAATGAATGCAGTATTTTCAATCAAGCATAATGTAACTGTTTCCACAATGAAAAACATAGTCAACACTGGAGTCTCTAAAACATTTGTGTCCAGTTCTGAACTGAGGGCAAATGGCAAAACAGCAGTATTTTTGTTCAGAGTCTTTTATAACACACCTTTAGACNAAAAAAAAAAAAAAAAAACTCAACACAATACTATTTAAAGAATCAAATACAGTATTTACATTTTTCTTACAGCATTTCCACACACATGAAAAAATAAAACTTAAGTACCACAGAAGAACTGTCAATCCAAGGATAAAAAAAGAACATACACCATGAAGACGTAAGTCCTAGTGAATAATGCTGCCAGAACAGAACAATATTGTCTTTTTAAATGCAGACAGTGAGAAGCAGCAGGAATTCTTGGGTTCCATAGGGAATATTGGGAAGACATGGGGGGAAATGGCAAGTCAGGAACACAATAGCACAGCCATGAATTCAGAGCGAGGACATGTGTGAAGGACTTTTCTCTAACTGGCTTCACTTCACTTCCACTTGCAGTCCAATTTAGGAAGAATTGATGCATCTAAACCTGAAAAATTTCCAACAACTCCAATTTTTTTTCTCTCCCTGAGACCTACCAGCTGGTTCTTGAGCATTGGTTATTGTCTGTTCCAGAATATTGAACCTTCCAGACACAGTCCTCTATTTTTACTGTTGGAAATGGGGTTTCAGACATTACAAGATCTGGCCAAGATTTAAAAATAATAAGCTCCACACAACAGAACTGTCCACGAAATCTAGCTGTATATCAATAGTAGCGAGATGATTGCATTATAACTAGGGCCGGGACTTTAACGCGTTACACAAAAATAACGCGTTAAACATTTTTTACGCATTTTAATCACACTTATTTTTGCACCGCGAAACGTTTCTCACTGGATGAGTTTCGGCGGACCGATTATACTGGAGCACCAACTACCAATTAAACCACAGTGAACATGAACGAAGAAGCTGATGCTGTGTTTTTTTAGCTATTACCCACTTAATATAATACTAAATAATATATATATGGGAGTATTTGGCCGCTATTCGCGGAGAATTTAGTAACGTCAATGATTCTGATAAG
>JASGAT010354617.1:14008-31579 GCA_030220025.1 Chelon auratus | reverse complement strand
GCTATATTTATTTGACTTCATTCAGCCTGTCTTAATGCAGGGTGCCCCAAGGACTACACCACAAAACAATTAGCCTGGATTTCATAAAGCAATCAGCATGCCACCTTGTCTAATGCAACCGCTTCATACATTGACAGTCTGTATAAAATGGGTGTTATTGAAAGCTTTGTGTTCGCGTTAGCTTTCGCCTCGGTGCATTTATGAATCAATTTTTGCCCATAAAAGAAGCTTTAACACTTAAGCTATTTTAGTGGAAATGCATTATGTAAGTTGTCAAATGTGCGAGAGAGAGGCCTGGTAACGATTCAGGCTATTCAGAATGAACAGCCAACCCCCATTTTTATAATGGTCCTTTTGAAAATGTCTGGCTGAGTGCATGTGCTTGCTATTAACATGTTGTCAATCATTTTCTCGGAGAAATGTAATCCACAGAAAAGAATTCAGCGTTTAAAAAGAGGCTTAAGATTTAAGGTTAATTACATCCTTAATTGTTTTCTGAGTATAATTATTGCAGCTAATTATAGTGCAAAAGCATGCAGCAACGCTCTTTATGTTGGATAGGGATCTGGGAGCTGCTGGAGCGTAAAGGATGGGCCCAGATAGAGAACGAGCCACATCACACACCAGGTTTAATTCCATCAATACGCAACCAATTGTCCCAAATTGTTTGACCATTGATTTTGTTAATACCACTTGGAAAGTTGATGTGGCATCGCAGTGAGCTGAGAAATTATTTCACTTTCATTTTTCTATCTCAAGCAGAGCAGAATAAAGTACAAGTCGTACTGCATACAAGAGAGACGACTATAATGTGAAGTGTGAGCTTTATAGTGATTTACTTAACTCCTTGTAGAATGCAAGGGAGCTGAAATCACCAGCGATTTAGCTCAGTGTTTCATTACTCCCACCAAAGCCCTCAACAATAACATAGGGCATAATCTGCTGCCAATAACTCCAGGTGCTCTTAGTCAGATGGCTCCCTCTGGACCTGCAGGGAAGTAATACTCTGTTTAGAGGCCAGGGTGGAGAAGCTGCTTGGGATAGGTCAATAGTGTTTCTGGGGATAGAAAAATCACCAGAGACTGACTTTTGAGTGTCTGCCTGTAACACTATTAGCTACATTATTGCCACTGCTGCTGCTAGGAGAGCTGTCATTTCCTTAATTAAGAGCGCAGCGCGGCGCGGGAGGCAGAAGAGGCCACGGCAATCTCTCCGGCCCTCAAACATTAAAGCTTGATTCCTCATCGTGCGGGGGCATAGACCTTACGCCGGCGAGAAAATCTATCTCATTCATTATTCTGGCACAAAGTGGAATTATGGAGTTAGGGAATTACATAGGAGGTGGTGCAGAGGAGTGCACTGAACAGAAAGGATTTTACACCTCAGCAGTTCTGTGACTATTTCTGAGATCATTGTTAAGTCACCAGCACAGTGGGGAAGCCTCAGAGGACACAAGGTGAAGGAGGACAAAGAGGAAATGGACGGAGTAATGTGTGTCTCCACTGATAGGAGGTTTTAAGTGTAAACAGCAGAAAATAGTACACTTCAGTAGAAGAACGGCTCCAGTTTCTGATGAATGGATGGGGAATCTGCATACAAACAATGCTTATGGCAGTAAGGGTCCTGTGCTCCGACACTTAAGCTCTCACTCGTGACCACAGGTCTTCACCAAAAGGCTCTCTGACACGAGAGTGCTTTGCTCCAGCTCTTACCTGTCTCTCCCTTGATGCTGGAGTGGAGATGGAGGCAGCACAAGCACGAGAGGGACCAGAGGGAGGTAAATTGGTGAGAAGAGGCAATGCCCATTTCAAAGGTCAAGAAGGAGAGATGGTGTGATGGAGAGAGGAAGAGGAGGAAGAAGAGGAGGAGGTGGAGGGGAAGGGGAAAAGAGGGCTTTTGTGTTGCACCCTCACGGGGGACTTGGGACACTCTGCACACGAGCACATATGTTACGGGGCGCGTCCTCCTCATTCCCAAAGCAATGTCAACCTGATTATCTCAGGGTTGAAAGAGGCAAGTAACAATCCAAATTATTCTTCATCCTTTTACGGCCATCAGCAAAGGCGGGACGTTGAGATGAAGACTAGCTTTAGAGAGCTGTAAGCCTTTTAGGAGGTGCCTGCTTCACTGTTGCTCCTCCTCCTAAATTACTTAAATGATATTTGCCGTAAATAGGATTCTGCTGCCTGCAGCCTACAACCCTGTGATGAAAAAAGGCCTTCCTCTCACTCTGTGTCACTGCAGACTAAATAAAATCAAATCTGCGCTTTCTCATGTGACGGTTTTCAGCTCTTTTCTGTTTTATATCATGTACTGTAAATGTATCTGGACTTTGGACTGACGGTTGGATTACACAAGACATTTTAGGATTGATGCCTAGGCACTAGTGATGGTCTTTTTCTGCACTGTTTTCTGAGCTTTCAAAGACCATTTGAGCATTAACTAATTTACCTAAAATATAACTGGCAGGTTAATCAATAATGACAGCAGGCTGCAGTTGCGACTTGAAGAAAAGAAGTACACTGAAGTAAAAGTGAATTTTCTCTGCATGTACGGATGCAGCTGGAGCAGGCTCGCCATAAATTGAGGCTATAGCCCTCACCTGCAGAGGTGCAGGTTTGATTTCACCCCGGTGCCTTTAGCTGCATATCGTCCCATCTCACTTGCGCAATTACTTCCTGTAACTCCACCAGTGACTGTCCAATAAAGGTACAAATGGCCAATAAAATAAATTCTTATAAAAAAAGCTGCAGGTCACAGTGAGTCAAGTATTCATACATTCAACACTGATAATTCATTATCTAACAAAACTAGAAATATTCTCTGGTTTCAGCCTCTCAAATCTGAATATCTGTTTATTAAAACAGCTACAGACCAACTGTGTTTTGGTTTAGGGCTGTTTTCAGAAAACAAGTAACAAAAATCTACGATGTTAGCTTCTGTGAAACTATAATGGGTTTTATCTAATTTTATTTTTTAAAATGAACTATTAACCCAGAAATATTTAAATGGTTAACCAATAAAGAAAAACTTGCATCCTTCCTAACAAGCTTCAAACTTGTTTCTTCAAACTGTTATCAGTTTTAAAACAGCCTCTTTTTAGATTTGTGTCCATCTTGGGTTGCATCTGGCCAACTGCAGGACATCCAGAAGTAGCCGTTGGGGTGCGAGGGCAGTCCGGCGCTGTGTGTCTGTGTTTGTGTGTGTGTGTGGGGGGCCAGACACCCACATGTCATGCCTGACACATCAGCCTCGGCCCCCCGGGCTATCCGGCACTAATGCTGCCTATGTCCCACTTTCTACCCCTTGCCCCTCAAAGCCTCCTCTCCTCCCCCCTCCTCACCCATTCCTTCTGTCATAGAGGTATAATAACAATGGATCAGAGCGGCGCTGCGGCACAGGCTCAATCACTATAGGATAACATCAGGTGATACAGGCTGCACAAGAGTATATCTTTACCTCTACCGAACCTGAGCTAAACGGAGTTTATCTAGAAATGAGTTTATCAGGAAAAAGTACATTTTAGTTGCTGCTGTATTCCCCTGTTGTGGCGACACTTACAGAGCTGAGTGACTACGGGTGGAAACAAGCAAATAATCATGTCGCTAAAAAACACCTCACCCCACCCCACCACTCCTAGCACATTATTCTGGTGGAGCAGACAAATAGTGGAAGGAGGGACGTCAGGAAATAGTATTGCTTTGAAGCCCATAACTCTATTCTGGAGAAAAGAAGCATCACAGTGTTATTCCACATCCTCAGATATAAAGGGAAAAAACATAATAACTTCTCGATAGCCTGGATCTCCACTGCCCTATACTGGCGCTCCCCCTTCGCCCGCCCACACCCCTGCCTCATCCACCGTACACCCACTTCTCCTGCCTCAATCTTTGGTTTCAAAGGAAGCGAATCAGCCAGAAGGACAGAAGGTTATGCATTAGTACTGGTCATTGCTCAAAGAGCGAGCGTTATAAATAATAAAGGCTTGTGAAGGACACAAGGGCTGTGGGATGCATCTCTGGTTCACGCCACACAAGTCAAAGACAAGACTGTAATTTCTATTCCGAAAATGTGACCCTTGCAGCTTCAATTACATCTCAACAACACCAACCGTGTCCGTGCCAGGAGATGTGATGCCTCTTTGTTAGCTCTACATGAAAGGCTTATTGATATTGGTTATGAAGCGCGTGCTGCACATTTTTCACATATTTTCTAACTTAAAGAAAGTGTATCACAAAAATAAATGCATACTGAAATTCAATTTATTTCCTCCCCGGCTATCCACCTATAGTACTTGTAATGCGCTTTTCTTTGGAATTCTTTCTTGTCAAGGCCAAAATAATCTTCTTAACTTTAAATATACAAACAATGGGGAGAATTATATTGTCAGTTGTTTTGAAGTTGTAGGTGTCGCTCAAAGTCATTTCCGTGTAAACAAGCATCCGCGAAACCTGGTGACCTTTGCTGCTGTTTGCAAGGAAACAAGTAGTCCGCCTTGTGCTCATCCTCCCTCTCTGTCCTCCACGCACTGATTGTGTTGCTGTAGCCATGGGCGCTGCGGGCACATTAGCAAATGTATTACACCTGCTTTATAGGCATGCATTAAACCCGTTTTCAAGTCTGTGCAGACAGCTGAAATCCCCATAATGAGATCCACCTCCTGGGGAGAGACTTGTTCCCCCTCGGTCTCCTTTATCCACTCTTATTTACACAGCGTGGCCCATTCAGCGCTGAGGTTTGCGCCACTTTATTACTTAACCTCACCACACAACATTACGAGGCTCTTTGCATCAGCAAGCAGCCTGTCCCACCATGCATCCTGCTCACTAAGCTGATTACACAAAAATAATAAGAACTCATGCCTCAAGCAGTGTGGGTTTGTGCGCGACTCTTTGTGCGATTGCATGTGTGTATGAAAGAGAATTTTACATGAGAGACAGTAGATTTATCCCACATCCACATTATGTATCTAGCACCAAGCACGCTAATACTTATTGCACTGAGAGGAGATGATACAAGATTGTTGTCAAATCAAACTTAAAAAAAGAAAGTCCAAAGACGACTTCTTTGAGTGTTCCTCCTTGAACACAACAAAAAAAGTATGAACACTAACATCTTTTAGTTCTTATTTACTTAATTACATACAAAAATACAAGTGAAATTGTCTTTAAACTGACTATTTAATTAAATTATGGGCTGAAAAATTGGTTTTAACATCCATTTTATCATTGCGCGTTAACTAGTCCAGATGAAATTAATTTTAGTAATCCAGTGTACAGTCTAATTGTAAATGAAGCCTAATGAGCCTGAAATAAACCTGTAAAAGCAAAGTGCAGGGTAGTATCAAGCAGTGATTGTGTGTAAACAAGAGAAAGTAGATTTATCCCAGCTCTACAATATGTAACTATCACAAAGTATGTTGATAAATTAGTGAGTTTTATTGTAGGCAACGAGAAGAAATAATACAAGATCGTTGCCACAGGAAACTTAAAAAATTAAACTTTGTAAGAGCATTTCCTAGGAATTCTTCCTTGAACGAGTTCATTTTGCAGTTTGCCAAATCTAACTTTAAAAAGAAAATGTTAGTCGACGGACTTTCTGTGTGTGTTTTCAAGGCACTCTTCCCAACGTCTTTTCAATTTTAATTTGACTGATTATTAGCTAAGCAGCAGGTAAACGCACAGGTGGAGTTGTGAAATTGGGAGATATGGAAGCACAAGACAGCCCAACGTGCCTGAAAAAAACCCGAGAAGGAAGGTGCAGATTAGTCTCAAACAGTCTGTGTCTGTGTGTGACTCTTTGTGTGTTTACCTGTGTGTGTGATAGAGTATTTTACACGAGCGGCAGTTGTTGGTACACAATAAGCGAATGCATTTAAAAGGTTTGCACCAAGAACAAATGATACAAGATGGTTACCGTATCAAGTTTAAAAAAGAGAATGTTCTTCCAGACACTTTCAAGGTGTGTTTTCTAGCCGTTCTTCCTTGAACACAACGAAAACAAAGCATGCACAAAGAATGCACCAAGACAAAATGCTACAAGACGCTTGTGAAAGTCAAACTTAAATGAGAAGAGGTCAGCCCAAAGATTTCCTTTACTACGTCCTATCTGCTTTTTAGGCATTCCTCTCTAACGACAACAAACAAACCAACGTGCTAACATCTCTTGAGTTTTAATTTGCTTAATTATTAGCCAAGAAGCAGATAAAAACACAGGTGGAATTGTGAAACAACTTCAAACTGAAATTTTGCGGATTTTAATTAAAATAGGTCTGGTTTACACATTAACTAGAAGAAACCAGATGGAATTGTTACTAACCAAGTGTGAGTCTGATTGTAAATGAAGCCTAATGAGGCTACAAAAACATTAAAGCAAGGTGCAGCATTACAGCAGACAAGCCATCCAGTATGGACTTTTTTTTTTTGTTCTGAATGACCTCCAATACCAGGAATCAATGAAGATTCATTCTGCTCTTTTGGGGAGGGGGGTCTCTAGGTGACCTTTGTGAAAATGTTCCACCATTTTGGCAGAATCCGTATAAGTGCAGACCATTTCATGTAGACAGTAAGTGTATGAAATGAGTGCTCCTGTCCTTCCAGCCGGGCTCTCTTTGACAGCATGATGATAGAAGCGTCACATCCTTGGGAGAGTAAATGCAAACTGACAAGAGATGAGCCTTTGGTTGCTGAATATAATACGGAATTGTGCTCTGAGTGTCTTATTATCTTGTCTGTTGATGTCTGAAAGGGGGA
Organism: Chelon auratus; assembly: GCA_030220025.1. Lineage (NCBI taxonomy): Eukaryota > Metazoa > Chordata > Actinopteri > Mugiliformes > Mugilidae > Chelon > Chelon auratus. Next base: position 24,827 of record JASGAT010354617.1, on the reverse strand, counting down.
GATTTGCTTGAGAAGAGAAGACAGAAACTGTACGCATCCAACACCATCTCGTCCTTTGAAAAAATAAAAAATAAAAAAAAATAAAAATTGCTTGCCCTACAAACCACAGCTTTCCCACCTAATGTCCACTTCTACTTGGAATAAATACAAGGCTGCAGGATGTTTGTGGTGCCTCATAGCCCCTGTTACCTGAAGTGGAAGACTATTTGCACAGGCAAGCTTTTAAGGGGAGAACGACCCTTTCACCACCACGGTAAGCATGTGGTGGGAGTAGAAGGTGGACAATTTACTGTAGACAAACATGACCGCTGCTGTCATTGTCTCCCACCGTCTTCTCCTTCTCACACAAACGCTTATAAACAGCATTAAGACTAAAGTCATACATCAGGGAAAGAAAAGTTGTGGTAGACACTAAGTATAAAATCCCATAAATGGCAGGTGCAGTTGCATCTCATGGTGGACACTTATCAGAAATGTGACACACACGTCCAGAAAATGCACATTTAATCCAAGAGACAAACAACCTTGTACAAACTATCCTCAAAACTGTTTTACTCACAAATCCAAAGATCCACTTTCAGACAGGTGTGTTACGAATACAGTGTGTATTTCCTGCACAGAAGATACAGTCAAATTCTAGTCTCAACCCGATTTGCATTTCCCTGAAACCATGTGATAAGCACGTTGGTTTGTGTGCGTCTGTCAATCACGAAACTGGAGCAATCTATCAGAGCAGGCTTTTCAAAGCAGGAGGCGTAAAACGGAAACAAAGTGCTAATTTGTCTTTCTTCTAAATGTGAAAAATCAAAGAGTAACTTCATCTCTTGCTGCTTCACCGTCCCAGGGAAAGGTTGAGTGTTGTGGCTTGTGCACGTTGCGGAATCGCACAAAGAAAACCACTGAATAATGTAAGGCCTCAATTAAAGTTTTTCCCTCATATCAATGGAATTCACGTTGATAACAGAAAACTTTGGAGCCACGGGAGATCACCACAAACACAAATACAAGCAAATGTAACTTAATTAACTACAAGAATCAAACATAAAGATGAATAATGAATAATTGATCTGCTCTTGTGGTCAGAAAAGCTTCAACTGCTGTTCAATAGCTGGTTTTACAGAGACTTCATAGACCTGCCTCAAATTATGGCGCGTAATATAATAAATAAACTGCAGAAAATATTCACTCAAACTTCAAACGACAAAATATAAAGCAAACCAAACTCTGCAACAAGGAGAGAACCATCATGAGAGGTATAAACATTTGAATGACCAGTCACTAGCCTACATTTCTCTTTAGTCTGGAAGCATTTAAACAAAGACCTCCCACTCATTATCTCCCACGGCAGAAGACTCGACTGGACCACCTTTCCTCACCATTCCATAAGAAGTTACGTGGAGAGCGGTTTCCAAACCAAACCCGCTGCTGGCACAGCCCAGGGCGCTCTGCCACCGGGCAGAGAGGGACCTTCCCGTCAAAGCGAAAAAGCTGCACAGGAGCGCTCCGACCAGCCACAGTGACGACATCAGCAAACACCAGCCACATAGCACACGCAAGTATTCATCATCTCAGAAACAAAATCCCCAGAAGTTACTGGAACCATGCAGGCTCCAAATGAAGAATTTCTCTAACAAAAAATAAATAGCCTCAAATACAAATAAATTGCAGCTCGTTTAATGACAGCTAAGTGTCTTTACATGAGAAAAAAGGAAAACCTGAAAGCTGTGAGTTTAAATCAAGAGAGGAGTCAGATAAAAAATGACCAGAAAGGAAGAAAGAAGGAGAGACTTGATGCTTATTAAACCAAATTGCAACACTTTGGAGACAAATCCTGCAGTACGCAGTCCTTGTTTAGAAGACTAGCCTCGGGTTATTCTTGAAATAAGGATTTAAAAGACAGCTGAACTCCCACTGATTAGGTTTGAGAGTTGCATTTGGCTCTCCCTCCTGCAAACTCTATTTTATTCCGTTCACAAATGTTTGGCAAGCTCGGTCTGCAGGAACTTTATTATACTTTCTGCCACTTCACAGGCAACACAAGCACACACACAGCCAGCCAGAGAGTCACACATAATTGTTTCCCATTTAAAACTCTTATTAAATCCTGACAAACACAAAGTCTGCACTGTTTACTCGATTATAAATTCGTAAGCGGCAAATAAGAAGCAATTACATACGACACACAAACACAGTTGCAGCAGAACATACACTAACACGCTCGCCGTTTAACTTCCAGATAACACTGGACACGACTGTTGACACCTGAAGACACCAAAGTTACTACAAATATTAAACACCAACATCTGAAGCTGTTAGACAAGATTTTGTCATCTATTATCTTTCATCCGCATTAAAAAATATTATAATATCAAAACTTTCCTAAAAGGTCAAATGACAAGCAGATCAGCTTTCCTTCAAAATTTACAATGGATGTCCTCCTTATAATAAATCTACCGCTGAAATTAAGCAAATAAGAATAATCTTGTATAAATAATTTGTCACATGTAGATCAAACAGAGAAAATTATAAGCAGGAGAATAAATAACATTAGGTTAAATATATTAAATATATCAGACTAATCTGAATGTATTTACTCTTCTATAATAGTACAAATATGTTAAACCCGCATTTAATGCACAGTAACATTTGATGCTAATATTCTGTTCATTGTCTCTCTAATTAAAGTAAAATATTACTCCTTTTTCCTTAGAAATTATAATGAGAAAATTTGCCTTAAGATTAATTCCACCCTTACGCTTATTGATTCATAACGAGGCTCAGTGATTGAATTAGTCCACACGAGTGAAACAGCTAATAAAAAAAAACAACAACACACTTATCTAGACGCAAGCGACAATTAATGAGATAACTGAAAAATAATGAGCATGCTGATTGAGAAATTATCTTATTGTGAAGATAATGTGCAACTTAAAAGACCAAAAATAAAAAAATAAACTAACAAAAAAGAAGACCTGGCAATTATTCAGAAACAATCATATAATATCTGATGTGTTGCTATAATTTAACTCAGCACAAAGGGATTATTTAATTTAATTCAGATGTGATTTGCATAATGTGCTGTTAATTTAAAGTATAAATCTAACAGTTATATATTATATATTACCAAACACTATGAAGGTGGCATTTAAGGAAACTATGCAGGCATAATTACATTTTTTATAGGTCAGTTAAACTTTTTAATAGATTTGCATGAAGAGACTTGTGCAAAGCTGCTGCCACAAAATATACAACAGTAACAAAGCATCAAAATCTAAAAAATGCAATTAAAAATGTACAACTCTTTTACTTTTGGCATGCATCAATGATCTGCTTTCTGAAATATTGGGCGACATATCTGAGCACTAATTTCCCTCCTAACATATCTCAGCGCTGACTTGCTGATTGCTGCACTTAGTTTGTTTCGTGACACTGTTGACACCTGTCCCAGCACTGGAAGCCCTCCGTTTCCACCTGCATAAACCTCAGAGACCTCAGCAGCTTTGAGGAGGAGAAGGCTCAGACGTGAGGTGTGATCGGACTTACCGTAAAGCTTGTTGGGAGTGCCCTCTCTGTCCGTGGCCTCGGAGGGCAGGAGCAGGGGCTCGTCGTTCAGATCGCTGTCTGGGGTGGCCGCTTTGTCGTCCGCCCGGAGTTCTGCTGCGCTCATGTCGCTGCGCAGGGAGAGCAGCGGCTTGCTCAGCTGCCCTGTAATCATCGGATCCTGGAGGGAGCTGGGAGCCCAGGTGGGAAACAGGGAGGAGGGGGAAAAAAAAGAGAAAATGCCCCTGGTTAGATGTGTGCTTCGGCGTCTCACCCTCACCGGCTCCTTCTCTATGTCTCTACTCCCTCTCTCTCTCTCTCTCTCTACCCAGCTTCTCCTTTCTATCGCTCACTCATCACTCTCCCTCTCTCTCCTGCTCCCTCCCTCTCCAGCTCTCTCTTTTATCTGAGGCTGGTGCTACCCCGCTGATACTGCCGGCTGCTGCCTGGTGAAGAACTGTTACGGATCGCGTGGCTTTACCATTATACCCTGCAGTCCTAAAACGGTGATACATCCATCTCCAAGGGCTCATTACTACCTGACATGTGCCTCGTCTTCGGCAAACACTAAGCTGACAGCAGTCCACAAAGAAAGTGCAGAGGCTGATGATAAATAAATGCAACAAATCTAATTCTACGTCCAAAAGAAAGAAAAACAACCGCCGCTGATTATGTCAATTTTCACATAGTTGGGGACCAAAAATCAGATCAAAGATGACATGTTGCAGCAGAATGTGAGGCAACAAGAACTTAAGGCCTGATTTAAACGAGAGATGAAGTCACTGATGTTCCCAAATTTTTAGCCCAATTATTTTTATTTCTTGTCAGCGCATAGTAACAGGAATGAACAGCATCTAGATGACATGATTACAGTATTATCTGGCAACAGACTCAATTCAGGAAACTGAACTGAAACAACAAGACTTAATAAAAAATAATAAAGTATTTTAAGAGATTTTTAAATGCACGCATTAGGACATTTTAACTCTAGTACGAGCACAGAATACTAAATGTTATTTTCAGTTTTAAATCGACTAAAAAGGAAACTTTGTGTTGGGGGAGAAAAACTTCTCTTACCTAGACCAAGCTCCAGAAGAAAAGAGGAAAAAAAAAAGAAAGAGTTTTCAGAAAGTCCAGATGTTGAAATCAGTCAAACAGCAGCTACAACATGCCACCACAGAGCAGGGACCAGCTAGTGCATGCTTCCCACTGAACCAGAAGCAGTCTCCTCAACCTTTCTGTATCTGAATGACCACCACAGGTTCAAGCCTGGGGTTGCTTCCTAAGACAAACCCTAGAGATGTCACCTCCTCCCCCTCTCTCGCTCTCTCTCTCTCTCTCTCTCTCTGTTTCTCTCTCCCTCCTGTTTTCACTCCCTCTGTCTCTTCCCTCTTGTGTCTTCTGACTGGAAAGCTCCTCAGACAGCGTTCACCCCACCTCAGGCTTTGAGCCAGAGAAACAGCAGGACCACGGCCCTTTTTTTTATTTATGAATCAAGTCCAACCTAAATATGTCTGAGCAAAGGACAGGTGACCTCGTATGTAAGCGCAGGAAAGAAAAGGGGAGGTCTTATCTTGCCCCCGCACCCATCAACAGCCCCCCACGTCTATCGGGGGTGGTCGATGAATTTCCACCCAGAGGGGCCTTTTTAATGTGCTCATCACAGGAATCAGCCCTCTTTGATATGACACATGATAATCTATGAAAATGTTAATCAATAGAAGTAGTTTAAGCTGTCGTTAAAAAAACGTGAGCCGACTGGTCAATACTCATATCCCTGGTAACAATGTCACTAGTCATCAGGGCTTCATTTGTGGAGCACTTAAATGTGGGACACTGCGCATCAATGCACCTCCCTGCCCGCCGAGGTAAACACATTTTCCCCTCTGTCTGAGCTTGGCCACACTCTGCATGCGTTTGGGAGCACCCCGCACCTCCTCCCTCCCTCCTCTCCTTTGAGCTGCTTGATAGGTCCACTGGAGGGCAAAATTAATACCTAATTGAATCTTGCAGTCATCAAAATAATCAATAGTTTTTTATTATTTATTCTTCACAGTCTGTTGACTGTTTGAAAGCTCAGAGGGACAGCGTCGAGCGCAGGCAGCCCAGAAATTTCTACCGTTTCACAATGTAATTTTCACTGGGGCATGAGAGTTTGCAAGGCCTATAAAAAATGAGAGCAGCGGTTTTTGTTAGGAGGTGGGGTGAAAAAAAAATAAAGGAAAAATGGGAATCTTTGCCCCAGCAGCCACGATGAAAAATAGAATAAACAAGCTACTGACACTTCAGAGAAGGGCAGGGTCCTTTCTGTCCATCCCTCCATCTTTTTCCCTTTCCCCTTTTCTCCTTATTTCATCATATCAGGAGTGTGGCGGTACCTCTCTAATGCTGGCATTTCTCTTCCTGACAGACTCAAAACAAGTGCTGGGAATGAGATCAGAGCTCTAATCTTCCCCTGGCCTCCGAGGCTCCGGGATGAGGCGGCAACACATCTCTCCCCATCTTCTACAGCTGTTAATTACTTCCAAACAGCCAGCTTTGTCTATTTGGAAACACGCCACCAAATTAGATGCTTTTATTAATTTAATCTGAGGCAGTAATGTAATTACACATAATGAATTTGGTGTAAAAATTTTTTTAAAAAGAACATAATAAGACGGGATATTTTAAAAATTACCATAAGCAATTACATTAGTGGTTCTAAGCAGAGGACGTTTAACGGATTAGCTTCATTTTTTTAACCCTCACACCCCTGATTAAAGTAATAATGTGAGTTTGTGCATAAAGGGCTTGGCCGAGGCAGACACAAGGGAGAAGGTTCGTCTCTGTTCACTCAGTCTGGCCAGAGCTCGGGAACAGGTTGCAGGAACAAGAAAAAGCACTCGATGCCCTCCCCTCCCTCTCTGCCTCCCGCTCACCAAATACCCCCAGCGGCCGTTGAATCAGCGGTTAGCGTCATCAGATATCCATGCTAAGAGCTGCTGGTCTTACCAGTGCTGTCCCAGTGTGAGGGACACTGGGTGAGAAGTTTAGTCTGTGACCGAACACTAAGGGCGCTTCTACTTAAAACCACAGAGGAAATGAATCCTCATTATAATGACCCTAATAGTGTTTTAGTTATTCACATTGAGCTCTGGTATTTAACCAATATCCAAATGGATAGTCCCAGTTTGATATAAAATTAGGGAAAAGAAGATATAGGGTGAGGATTACATTGAGGGCTCATAAGAAGCCGAAGAAGGACCAGTTATGCAGCTTTGGAGCCACCATGGTTGGTGACGAATCAGTTAGTCAATTTAAAAAATGCATCTGTTTTGATGGTTTATTCATCCTTCACTTCATAAAAGAAAGAAAACAGTTGCTGCTTCCAGCTTTTCAGGTGTACGCACTTGATCATTTTCTTTCCTTCTCATACATAACAGTAAATTAAATACCTTTTAGGTTTTGTTCGTATGAAACAAGTTAGTTGAACACATTATTAAGTCAAGCTGTGAGACAATTCTCTTTACTTCCTGACATGATTAATCAATAGATAAAGAAACTAACTGGCTAACTGGATAAAGCAAATGTATAATCTCACAAATTCATTTTTGTCTCACAAAAACTTACTTTTGAATGGCACTGACAAACTCAAAAGAATTTACTAAATAAATATACATCTGGACTTTTGTATATAAGAACAGTGCAAACCAGCAATACAAATTTCAGTTGTTTTTAGTGTGCGGTGATTTAACTTAAAGTTATTTTTGGGCTTTTATTACTTCATTGGATAAATTCCAGTAGAGAGACGAAGTCACGAAGCAATGGGGGTGAGAGAGAAAGTACGGCATGTAGATAAGGTTGCAGGTTGGACTCGAACCAGGGCTACTGTGGTAGCCTCGGTTTATGGGGCGCCTCAACAGCTCACCTTGTTGAGCAGGTGTCGCAGTGATTTTCTTACTTCCCCAGTGACAACAGACCTCTTAAATTAAATTATATCTAATATGGAGTTAAAACGAAGCTTGTTTTAGGATCTCTCTAATGTGACGGGTGACAAATACATAAGGTGGGATGGATCTCAGTGCACCAGTGACCCAGGCCTGAAAGAGTCTAGTCTTAAAACCTTCAGCTCGTTCAGGTCTTTTTCAACCTCTCTCTTTTCTTAAACACTAACAGATTAGTGGTTTTGTGAGGTACTGTGACTTTTTTTGTGACAATTGAGTCTCTTAATTTCAAAATGTCTGTACGTGACTCTAGGTGTGTCAAAGCCTGTGTGTGTAAAAGTGTGTAAAAGGCAAGTACATATTTTAATTAGCTAATTAGTTTTCTGTTGGAACCAAATAAGTTATTATTCCTGGTGATGTGCAACTGTGATGATCAGTGAAATATGCTGACAAATGATCATCATCATACCATAATATCAAATCATAGTATCTATCAAAAGTATTTGTTCATTGTATAGGCAGCTCATTTGCAGCTGTAGGTATCAATAACGTTGTACGTTCACCGTATAGTTAAAAGTTCCAGTAGTTGTTATAGTAGTTAATGTGTGTGTCTTGTCAGCATAAACCTTGAACAGTGGGACCAAGAGAAACAGTATTACTCACCTCTGCATGTTTTTATTAACATATGACTTGAATCTTGAACCTGAATTGATAATATCTGATATCGGAAACTAAAAATCAGCTTTTAATGCTACATTAAAAGGAATAATAAAATAAATCACCTTTTTAGTCCACACGTTTGATTGGTTTTCCAGGAGTAATTTGAATAAATGCAAATTAATTTTGCAAAACCTGTTTTTCATCCCCCAATGTACATTGTGTAATTACCAATCATCAAAAAAAAAAGTAAATTATGGTAGACCGTTTTTTATTTATTTTTTATATACTCAACTTTGGTAGATTTTTTTTCCTTATTGCTTTTGGCCTACTTAACACTGACTGCTACTTATTTATACTTTTTGTACAGTGTGTGTTACAGTTCTATGCCATCTACTGCCGTAACATTGAACATCTTTCCACTGCAAGATTAATAACTACCTAAATATAAGTTAAAAATACTGTATAAAACAACAAAACAACAATAACTAAAACAACAATAAGAGACAGACAATGATCGGTAATTTCGAAGCACTAATTACCTTCTATACATACGTGTTATTCTGCACTGGGCAAACATCCAGAGACGTCTAATGTGGTTTGTTAGATGATGATTTGTCTCCCCCTTAGGGTTATTAACCAAACTGTTCTCCTGTCTCTCAGTGAATGAATCTTTGTGACAATTTTACCAAATCACCTTATAAATACAAATGTTGATGATATCTGTGATGTAATATATGTATTATATAAAAATATATGATTTGAATGATTTAATCTGTAAAATTCCTCGCCAATCTAATTCCTCTGTATTCTTTTGAAATAGCAGGCCAGCGGTGTAAATTGCCAAGACTTTAGATGATTTATTTTTTATTTTTTAAATTTTTTTTTTATATTCCGTGCTTGTTAATATGATCAACAGTTATCCCGCTCTACTCCACTAAAGCTAAAATGCTCCCCAGTGGATGGTCGGTGGGTCAGTGAAGGCTGAGGGCTATCAAAGCAGTGTATTAAAAGGAGCTCTTTGAAGCTTGTAAACCAAGGTGCCCAGCAGGTCCACAACAGATAGGCGCCTCTGATTGGTCAGGTGTGTGTGTGTTTTCTGCCGGATCGATCCACCGAGCTGACATTCTGGAGCATCAAAGCTTTCAGTGCACTAATCTGACTCCTCCTATGAGGGCAAGGGATGTTTTTATTACTTTTTTGTCTATGAAATGCGTATAACTTAGAGGGGCTCATGATATGAGAGGCTGCACGATCCATGCGTTTTAGTGGTTTGAAAGGGAATGAAAGCATATTGAAATCAAGCTCGGACACTGTATTTATCAACCAATAAATAATGCAGAACTATAGAGAGAGGTGGGGAGAATCACAGGGCCATCCATTGGACAAACCATCGGCAAGAGAGGAGTGACACCGCAGAGATTCACACACCGCTGCTCCTCAAAGACAGTTTCCCCTCACACCGTCTCTGGAGACCTGCACCGCATACACACTCATGAAAGGTGTGAAAATCTGATTTCCCAAAAAGGATCGGTAATTCTCTGCGAGGGTGGAAGCCGCAATCAATAAATCATTGCTAAGCAGATTGTAAAGAAAAAAAAAAAATATTCCCCTTTGGTATCAGTGCATTAGGATTCTCTTGAGGATGGATGAGGCAAGATGGGGGTGTGAGACAATCTCAATAAAGAAGAGGCAAATCATACCTTTGGCATTCATCCGGACTGTGGTATGCAGCTGTCAGCAGAGTGACGAAGGACCTGGGGAGTCGACCAATATCTGAAGGGTTCCACTGTGTTCAGGTTTTTCTGCAAATAAACAAAGCCAACAACCTCAGTATGATCGAGCACCAACAGCAACACGCATTAAAAATCATTCAAGATGATTTAATGACAAATTATTGTATTTGTTTATTCTGGGGATAATGCAGAGAAGGTCATGCATAGGTGACAAGTTCAGAAAAGTCTGAACCTATATGATTTTGAGCTAATAGCTGCATTTACGCTAGTATATCCATGGACGCCGGCTCATCTTAAACACACCGATCAGCCACAGCATTGTGAGTGACTTTTCCTACAAGTAAATAACACTTAAGAATTAATGAGGCATCAGAACACCACAGTATAATCACAGTTTGTTTTGTATGGGGTGCAGATCAGTCAGAGTGTCCACGCTGACCACCGTCCACTGATTAAAGTTCCTAAATAGGGCACAAAAGCATCAGAAACCCTTTCCAATACCACTGTGGCACGGTTGGTCTGCAATAATGTGGTGATGATGCTTTCACAGACATGGCAATGTAGAATACGAAATTGCAGATAAATATGTTGCATTCAAGTGTCGTTAGTAAACTAAACTAAAAGAGTATCGAAAATTAAATTAAAAGTAAAGTGTTGTATGACAAAACTGTTATTATTAGTAGTACTGATAGCTTAAAGTTTAGGTATTAGCAAATGACAAACGTTAGCACCAAATGTTTGAGTTAGCTATGTTAACACAACTGGATCCATTTGATTAATCACAGCAGCAGTCAACCTTTTTTATCCACTTTGGGAAAGTTTCAAGGACTACAGTCTATTTTAATTTATGGCATTTGGCAGCTGTTCAAATGGTTTAAGTTTAAGTAATTAAACGTCTGTGTGAAGAAGTGAAGAAGACATGATTTGTGGACATACGCACCTTTACTTGGCACGACTTTGCAG
>JASGAT010354617.1:0-13974 GCA_030220025.1 Chelon auratus | reverse complement strand
TTTACAAATGTTCCGCCTCAAACATGAAAGAAATGAAAGGAAAGTTTAAACCGTTTAAATATTTATGTGGTTTAAAGACATAATAATACAATAATGGTTAACATATTTCAGTTTTCACCTGCCCTTATTTGTAAATTGACTTCTCCACCTCTCGATTCGACCGTTGCCGTCGCCTTCCAGCCTGGACAACTCCAATACCCACAATGCCTCACGGCGTTGATTCAGTCATGTGATTTAACTTATGACAGGGAGCAGGCTTCCGCAACAAACAAATCTTATTTATTGGGAGTTTTTGACATCAAGCAAACATTCAGCGGAGATTTAGCATGTGTTTTGCAAACGCGTATTGAGCTATTACAACTATTCTCTTCGGATTTAACAAAATCTTATATCGCAATGGCGGAAATGGAGGAGCAGGTAAGCTCAACATGCTAAAGCTAGCCAGCTAATGTTGATGTTTTTAGACATAACTGAATTGAAATCAATTAAAAATGTATTTGGGAATATTGTCAGCTGCGTTTTGGATTTGTGCAGACTGTTGGCTAACATTTCAATAGCAGGACATGAGACATTTGGGATGTTACAGCTTTACAGTGATGAACATAAACACTCAACCTCTTTAGGAATTTTGCAGCTTAAATTCACATACATCAAGCTTACTGCAATAAGTGATAAGTCTTATCAGTTTGTTTTAAGCAACTCAATATGTGTCCTTATTCAGGGAAGAAAAGCAAGTGAGGAATGCACGGATGAGTCTGAGGTAAGAAACACAGTGGCATTATTATTTTGTGCTGCTATTTCCTTCCCCCCTAAAAAGACACAGACCTAAAAATGTCATGCAGTTGCACCAGTGCGTCGATGAGGAATCGAATCATCGGTGCCAGGGGTGTGTGTAGTTCTGTCAAGCATGGCTGATTTTTGAACTCAAATAAAGCTCTCTGCCCACTGAAAGGACTGTGATACATAGCCAGCCTTTATCAACACAGCTGTATCCCTGAAGGATCTTTGTCAGATTTTGAGAGGTGTCAAACACTCATGAATTACAGATAGCTTTCCAGATCCATCAATATTACGAGTGAGCTTCGGCGTGTTACAGTACACCTGTGCTTCGGAGAATCACACGTGGGCTAAATAAAATATAGCATTACACATCAGCCTGGCAGGAAGGGGAATTTGTCTTTATAGGAAGCAGAGAATATAATAAAATATATGGGATGGGCTGCGTTGGACACCTGCACCTCTCTCAAGGAAGAGTGAGGTAAAGGAAAGTAGAACATTTCCAAGCTTGTGAACAGAAAGAGCTCCTACATGTTGTTTTCTGTCTGTGCACCATGTATTCTGTATTGTAGGACACAGACAGTCGCAGGGAAGCAGCACCTCATACTGGGATTGTGTGTCTCCTCCAAGTAGCTGCACACAGCTCATTACTTATTTGCTTAGAGAACTGCAATATTGTGTAGCCGGCTTGACGTCGGCTGCCGTCGCTGCTGTTGCAGGCTGACAGCAGCCTCGCTGGATAAAGGCAGTGAGGCCCTGTTTGCTGTACACTCTGCCTCTCACAGAAAAAAAGAATGAGCGGGGTAACAATTTGTCAGAATTGTGGCTCTTGAAAGTCAGAGGCATACACTTCACCACCTTTGCAATTTGTCCTGACTAGTCTGATACAGTGATAAGGCAGGTTTGTGAGTGGTTGCGCTTGGTGTTGTTTTCATGAAGTTTCCTTCAGTGGACCCAAACCGGATAAACAATGGGTACGAACAGTATATTAGTACTCTGACTTTCCTCACTCTGTGCCTGAAACAAAGGAATTGCATTCAAAGTGGAGAGAGCGAGGAGTGTGAAGCTTTGTCTGCTTTAAAAAGAAAATCTTTTTAACCTTGTGAAGTTACAATAATCACAACATTTAGAATAAGTCAGTCCAGTCCTTACTTTATATGAAAGAATGATTGTCTTACTTCTGTCATAAAATATGCTAAATTACAGATTTCACACAATGTAGCCAGTAACAGTATAGTAGGCGTCTTTGTTGATTTTTCTGAACATTCAGAAATTCTTAATTAATGTATATTTACAGCCATAAATTCTGAAATTAACCTCACATTAATGCATTTTAATAGAACATCCCTGCACTATGTCATAGCTTCATGACTGCTATAATGATCAGTTTATGTTGAAACAGCATCAGAAAGGTGGTCATTCAACGACATGGTCGGGTGTAGTTTGCCGTGCTGTTAAATTTGATTGAATTAAACACCAAAGTGTTTCTGTTATTTAGCCTAGCCCACTGACGAAATCAAAGCAATAGAAACATGTGTCAGGACAATACAATTCAGTAGTACTACAAACCACAACCTCCCAAATGAAAACACAGATGAATCAACCGCTCTCTGTCTCTCAGTTATTTTAAACAAATGCTAAACCTTCATGATGCTAACATTTATTGCAGGGTTTTTATATAGTAAGGCCTTTGGTAATCCAAAAGAAACAGGTCTAACCTGCAGATTGTAGTCCTGGAGGACCTTCACTAGTGAATCTCTGAGTAGTAGTAGCCCCAGTAATGGGCAAAACATCCAGTCACAAAATGTTACCCACAACACACATAAAGGAGGGTCATAAAGTGCCTTGACAAGGCATTGGGCACTTATTTGTGCATCCATTTATTCAGATTTCTCCTTTAATTTTTCACCTGTGTCCAGGTTGTGTTTAAGGCAGAGAGGCTGGGTGACGTGTCGATGCATGATGGTCTTAATTTGAGCGCATCATGCCCTTTTTTGTCATCCTGAATGTCAGTTACTATGGTCCTCAGTGTTCAAAGGAGAATGTTGTCCCCGATTGAGACAAAAGGAATGGTTCAGCCTGTTGCGGTTCAACAACCAATTGGCAAAGAAAATGGCAAAAACGTTCACAAAATAAAGGCCAGCTCAGTAGTTGACAAAACAAAGAGCAACTTACAAGAGATGGCAAAAGTTTTAAAATGGGTAGTTTCTCTCTGGGGATGAAGTTTGCCTTTGTTGTTTGATACGCCTTTGAAACCCGTGACAAATGCCCTCGCATCAGAAATCTCACAACCAGAATACACAGGAAATAGCCTAGATATGGCGTTGTTGAGTGGGAAAGGATTGTTTTTGAAAATAACATTTTTTCCACGCTGTTGTCCCCCACCTCCAACCCAGTAGCACATAATGGCAGACAATGTTTTGAGTTGATGCACCCTCTGGGCAGCCACAGACTGTGCAGCATTGGTTATAAACTGAATTATGAGTAATATTCAGGCTGTGACTGGCCGCAAATGTTGACTCGTGCTGGAGAGTGTAACACAGTAGAATACCATAAGTTTGCTTTATGAAAAGGCCATGTATCTCACTGGGGATGGACGGCCTCATAAAAAGATGAAAAAGAATAAAAGAATAAAATAAATGTATCCTACATTTCATGCAAGGTAATGAAAATTTGCCTTTGGACATTTATCTCCTTATACACATACGTGCACATATACAGTAAACACTCCAGCTTCCCAAAACGGATTAGTAACATATTAGTTGTTGTTGTAGGAGTGCTGCTGAAAACTATGTAGGAACCACTGCTCTAGTTTTAATACAGTAATATTGAATGTGTACATGTAAATAAAACTGACAAATATTCTGTACAGGTTGTAAAATGAGGGGATTTTATTGTTTGCATCATTTTTTAGAGATTAAATTTGTGCTTTTAAGTCTTGAACATGCCCACGAGATATTTGAATAACTCACACTGGCTCTCAAGATTTTATAATGGGACTTTCGAATACATTTTGTCAGCAAAACGGACATAAGAACCAAGAATATGTAACGCATGATGCTGTAAGTTCCTCAGTTAATTGCATGAAAATATCACAGTGCGCTGAATGTATTTCTTCCTCAAAATACACTTCAATATTGTATTTAAAGTCATTTTTTTAAATCTATATTTGCTAGTCAGCATTCTCCCCGTTGGCTACCTTAGTTTTAACACATTATTACATTTTTCTTGTGCATTACCAACATCAACTTTCAGTTAGTGGAACAAACGTATACATATAGAATATGAAGAATTTGTCATGCATGCTTTCTGCATCGGTGCATGCTTGCATACACAAAACAACAAAGGGGACCCACTTGTAAAAAAGTCCTTACTCTACAGAGCCATCTAGTGGTGAAAAAACTAACAGTTTGCCTTTAAGTTAAGTTGCATTGGAGACGTGAAGTTCTTGCAAAACTTCAGGTTTGAAGGCAGAGCACAGTATTGCTTGAAGAGGTCACTGCATGGACAATTTCAGCAAGGGCTTTCTAAAAGCATTGTCAGCTGTAAGATTTCTGAGGGGACCCTGTTGTTATGAATACCTTTAAGAAAATGTTTCAGTGAGAGCCCACTTAGGAGACTACTTTCTCAAACAGGAGGAGGACAGCGAGGAGGAGCCCAAGCTGAAGTATGAGAGGCTCACCAATGGAGTGACAGAAATCCTCCAGAACGACGCAGCCAGCTGTATGACCGTCCATGACAAGGTAGAGGTTATAATCCACCACCCACAAGGGCATTCCAGTTTCAAGTCCGCCCATCTCAACTACAGATTTCACATTGTTTATGTACACATTTGAGAGATGTCATCTTCTGTTCAATCTGTAAAAGCAGCCCATTCTTTTCTCACCTCCTGCTGCTTTTCCTCTCGGGGAGGTGCATCACAAGACTCCAGGCGCCATTGTCTTCTCCTCTTTTTATTCCCACTCTTACATATTTTCTGCTCCTCTCCTCTGTTTGCCGAATGTTGATATTTTTAAGAGGGCCACTCTCGGGGAGATGTTTAATCGTCGTGGCACCGGCAGCACACTTGCACGCCTGAGCAGAGCGAAAGTCATACCCAGTTATGTCTCCTCACCTGATGTTTTATTAACCGTTATTGATTTTCATTTATTTATTTCTGCTTTGAGAATTTGCTCTCACTTTTTGTTTTTTTTCTAAACCTCAAAACAGCAACCGTGCCACAGCGAGAGACTGCTTTGCTGAAATTCTAAATTTCATCTGGCTTCGTTTATTCCTGGGATTTCTGTCCTTATGTACCTTCTACAATGCAGCTACCTGTGTGGTCACACCACCCCCCTCTGCCGTGACAAACTCCCACAGCCTTAAAGCCACCGACAGCATATATTGCCTTATGTTGCCTCATATTTTAAGTGTCTGAATCGGAATTTCATTTGAACAATTCCATTCTGATAAATCCCTTTAAAAGTCGCTCCGCCTCACAAGGTTGAACCCTTTATTTATTTATTTTTGGTTATTTTATTTGGGGAGATTGCAGAGGCTCTGTCTGACATGCTCAGCTGTGCCTGTAAATATAAGCATTTCATTATAGACTGCACTGAAGCATGGTAGGCTCGCCGCACATCCACATGCTGGTCTAGAAGGGAGGGGGATTAGGAGAAGGGCACGGAGCAGGGGCTGGGGTGGAAGAACACACACTTAATCTAATGCCAAAAGCCCCCAGTTTCTATAATTTTTTTGTCCCAGTGGACTCACGTACACACTTGCACACACACATACATATGCACACATGCACTTCTGCTGAAGCACAAAACACAGAAACCAGTTGCCGCTCAGTAGAAATAATAGCTCTGTGCTGGGCTGGGAGGTGATTGGGCTGCATGGGGAGCATGGCAAGAAGTCAAATATACAGTGCATTTATTATGCTTAAGCATTTTAATTTGAGGAAAAAAATGCCATTTCACACTGTCTGCTTTAATAAATAGGGCTTTTCCACCCCCTGCAATTTCACAGTTTTGCCTCCAAGCCCACCCAATCCCCACTCTGCCCATGTCACTGCAGCTCCAGGAAATATTATTTTTTTTTTTTATCCTCTCCCACAGCCTTCATAAACACAGATTTTGTTCCAAAATCTGGAATTGCTTTAAAGTGTCTCCTGGTTTCATTTATATTTTGTCTCTCTTCAGTTTCTTGCCCTAGGTACACATTTTGGGAAGGTTTTCCTGTTGGACATCCAAGGAAACGTAACACAGAAGTTTGAAATTGTAAGTGATGAAATCCTTCGTGTTATACTGATTTAATTCTTAGGGTCTCCAATACATGTTATACCTCGTTAGTGGCACGCTAATTATTTCACCACCTTGGTCCATACTGACATACGGCAATAAAATTTGGACATTCATGTATCACATGTTGAAACTACAATCAATTCGGCGATTCCGTTACTTGCTGCCATCACTCTTAACCAAATACCTGCAAAATAAATAACATTCCCATGCTTTATTTTTCAAATATAACATGTTAGCATGCTTAGCTAAGCGTGCAAACATGGTAAACTTACACTTGTGTTGCTTCTAATAAAGCCGTTATTGTTGAGAGTCATTTGGTTTGCACATTCATGGGTTCAGAGGATGAACTGTATGAACTTTGTTGTCATCAGTTCATCTTAACAAAATACCGGAAAATGTGCTGATGCTTCCCTCCCCTACTGTACTTGGCTAATTAGCACATGTTAGCATGCTAACAGAGTGAGCTAAGCAAGTAAACCTGCTAAATATAGTCCTCATCTTGTGTTGTTTCTTATGTTATATTCCAGAAACAAAGACGACTGTTATTAAAGGTTGTAAACCTCATTGTTACTAGTCTGCATATCTGAGAAAGGTTTATGGCATGTTAATCTGCCCATTCTGAAGTATATCTACTATTGGCTACTTTTTCCATGATACTCATACTCAGACATTCGTGGTCCTCAGAGGATGAACGGTTATCCCTCTGTTAGTTATTTAACTTGCTGTCATCAGTTATAAATTTTCCTTTGGTTCAAAACCAGATTCTGTAAAAATGAATTGCTTTCCCTTTTTGCTGTACTTTATATTTACATCTAATTAGCAAATGTTAGCATTCAAGTTTACTCAGCAGAGTATGTGAACATACTTCATATATATTTCTGATATTATATTGTCTTGTGTTGCTTGTTCTACTGTTTACTTGTTATTGAGAGTCCTCATGTTTGAGGAAGTTAAAGAGACTATACTGTAGGTAGTATTTTGGAAATAACCAACACTCAGGAAGGAATATGTTTGGAATCATTTTCTTAAGCTAAAAGTAATTGTTCTTAAATATACAGAGTCCAAACAATGCTAGAATTGTCCTACAAGATAACTGCACAATTCAAAACTCTACCTGGTTTGTGAAACCTGGTATGAAGCACAAAGGACAAGATGTCAGTATTCAGACAAAATAATATTGTTTAGATCTCACAGGGAAGCAAGGCTACATATTTAGTTTCATTATATTCCATATCTGATTTTTGGCCCCATAAGTTTCTGCTTGCTCAATCTGAAATGAACTCTGAACAATAATTTAATTTGCAAGTCAAAAAAATCCTGTAATCAGGGCTGATTTGGTCGGCACAAAGGAGCAGTTTTACATTACTGTACCTGCACTTCTGACAGCAGTGTTCCCACTGAGCATGCTGATTCAAGTGCTACTCACCTAAAAAGAACTTACTGCCAGTTATCAGTCGTTTCCTGAAAGAAACAACAAAGTTTTCCACTAAACGGAAAAGACGCTGAAAAGAAGAAAAGGATTCACAATGTATACCAAATAGGCAGAGCTACTACGCTTGGGAAATTGTAAATGTATGATAAGCAAAAGTCTACACTTTAGGCATGTTTTTAAAGTGGCATTTGCTGTAATTTATTCCATTTGTCTGATCCTTTTATCTTAAGAGTCCTAAATTTAAAAGCATCAGGAGTGCAGGGACTTCAGTATTAATGCACTCTCTATGCATTGACACATATGGGACCATGCATGCATTACATACCAACATTATTTTATTTTTTTTTCACCTATTGCTTTTCCTGGCATTTCACTTAGTTGGGGTAAAATGTCAGTCTGCAACATTTGGCCGGCCACAAAGATATATTCCCCCGCCTCTAAAAAAAGATGCCGTGATATTGTGTCTCCGCAGAGTTCAGTGAAGATCAACCAGATCAGTCTGGATGAAAGTGGAGAGCATGTGGGCATCTGCTCCGAGGATGGGAAGGTGAGATCTCTCCACTCATCGCCGCTGGTTACTGGTCCTTGGGAAGAGAATCGCCAATCAGTGGTTTTCATCTTCCATAATTTATCCTCAGATTCATATAACCTTATCAGCTTTAGACCTTATGCTAATGATTTGGAACTTGAGGGGGTGAATTGAGGCACTTCTTCCATAAATCAGAGCATTAACCTGGAGTTTTATCTTCATATCTACACCCATCTTTTTTTCTTTTTTTTTGCTAGAATTTATAAAAAGCTTGTAACAGTTTTGAAGAGCAGGGGAAAGGATTGCACTCAGATCCGTTGAGCTGTCAGTCAGCCATCATCCGTCTATGGATACCCTTCTCCATGTTCTCCGCCTTGCTGTTATCTTGTCTCTACTCATCATTACCACCATCCACCATAGATTTTTGCAGTCAAGATATGCTCTCTGATATCCCCCACCCCCACCCCTCCCATACTCCCAGCACTTCTGGTGGCAAAAACAAGATCTTGTCGCGCAAAAAAAGTGGAGCACACAATTAACGTCAACGCTACAGCAATTGTTTGCCAATTCAGTTGGCTGTTAATCCCTTGAAATCTAACTTAATCCAAACTCACTGACACGGATCAAGGCGGGAGATAGCATCAGAGTTTTATATTATGCCCCCATCTTTTTCCAGATAACAGAAAAGTGGGTGTCATGATCTCTTATAGTACATTAGAGTCTACTGTAGCCTACTGAGGACAAGATTAGGACTTGTGTTCTAAACCCTGCAGGGTTCAAAGAATCAACTTGTCCACTAATTGGCGACCCAGCGGAGAAGTAGGGAGCCAATCAAAGTATTTTCTGACCACACTTCCCCCCGCTGGCCTCAGATAGTTGCAGAGGCAGCAATTAAAGTAGAAATCTCTGAGTTATTCACCTTTCCTTGCTGTTTTGACGCCTTGTTTCCGTTTCAGGTTCAAGTATTCGGCCTCTATACAAGAGAGGGCTTCCATGACAACTTCGACTGTCCCATCAAAGTAAGTTTTTTTTTTTTGTTTCTTTCTTTCTCTTGTATAAAAAAATGAATTTACTCTTCTAAACAGTCAACCTTTTTTCTCAGGTGGTTGCATTACACCCCCAGTTCAGCAGATCAAACTACAAGCAGTTTGTCACTGGGGGCAACAAGGTAGGTTTGAACAGTACTTTTTACTCCTGCGGTCATTACATATAGTTTTCGCCATTTTTAGACATTTCCTGCTGCAATAATTCATCCTGATTGTGTCCGGGTGAAACCGAATCCCGCAAACCGTCTCACTTTGGCTCGGCTGAAGGCGATGCACGGGCCTTTGTCTGGTGTGAAAGGCTCTTACTTTTCTGTCTCTTTGCTGGAGTGCTCTCGGGAGAGCTGCCCATTTTCACAAAGTGCTGTTCGCTCAACAGTGTTGGAAAGGCAATGCTTCACAAGCACGGCAAATAGATGTCATTATCAAGAGGGAACATAGTCTTAGGATTTCCGGGCGCATACAGTAATCTCTTTCCTTTGCATTGCCTCTGGTGGGTATGTCACCACCGAAGGTGAGAAGTATTTTAGACATCAGATTTGTCATTTTGTTGCTCAGAAGTAAAGCCAGCTACCTATTACAACTCGCCCGCTACGCTACTATGAACTGCGCCGATGTGGCGTCATTGCACAGCCGTCTATAAATAAAGCATACTGACATTTATACAACAAATGTGAGGGAAAACTTTTTCCATGAAACTCCATTGTTAGTGTTACTTTGCCATTTTCTTTCAATTGGTGCTGATTCCTCTCAGTTCCAAGTTGTGAAGGCCTCCACAAGGTGCCTGTGATGAAAATCAATAAGCCTCAACGGGAGCCACATCCTGTCAAAGGAAATTCAATTTTGTCTCCCCAGTTCTTTTGTCATATCATCTCTTTGTGGAGCAAACTGTTTATTAACATAGCCCAACTGCTGAATTAAAGAGCCTACACAACCTTCTCTCGGCCTCCTTGGTAATATTATGCACTTCTTTTTTGGTGGGTGGGCTCTTTTTGTATCAGTTCATAAAGTAAGGACAGTAACAATGCATGGAATGTGAATGACAGGCTTTGCGCTCTGCGGCATGTACAGAGCAAGGCCTGAACAGCTGCGACTGAGGCTGTCTGTGCCACAAAAGAGACGGGACAGTAAATACATAGCATGAAAACATAACGTATTTAAATGCTTATGTCTACACCACCCGCAGTGTCAATAATAAATGGTGTGTAACCATCATGATGAGAGTGAGAAGAATATATGTATTCATGCCTGTAATGCAATGCATTTCCAACACTTCCTTTCATCGGCCATGGGAATCTTTAAAATGACTTTTTTTCCCACCAGTTAATGTGAAGCTTTTCCTGCTCAGATGGAGCCAAATGAACAATCTGTCTTCATTTTCTCTGCGCTTAAACCCCCTGAAGTGGAATTAAGTCTGCATATGAGGAGGAAAATCTGGTTTAATTTAAATCTATAAAGCTGCTTCATGCACTTACCAGTTCCCGTTCAATGTGCTGTTCATCTACTGCCCTCTGTAGGCGGGGCTGCACTACTGCGAGTCATTTGAAATGCTCACTGTTTGATGCTAAATGTCCTGTTTTCTACCTTCAAGCTCCTTCTGTACGAAAGAAACTGGCTGAATCGCTGGAAGACTTCGCTCTTACATGAAGGCGAAGGCCCGATCACTAATATCCAGTGGAGGGCCAACCTGATTGCATGGGCCAACAATGTGGTGAGTGTTCTGTTAAAGCCACATAACTACACAGTCATACTGTACACGCTATGTTTGAACACCCTCAATTCTTTTAGGGAGTCAAAATCTATGACATCAGCACAAAACAGCGGATCACCAATGTGTTGAGGGATAACATCAGTCTGAGGCCCGACATGTACCCGTGCAGCCTCTGCTGGAAAGACAACGCCACTCTCATTGTTGGCTGGGGCACCTCCATTAAGGTCTGGGTTTGTTTGTTTTTTGCATGTTCAAACTGTTATTAAAGGTATATTGTTGCTATTTTTCAGTGTTGTTTTTTCGTTTCTCTTCAGATTTGTGTCGTGAAAGAGCGAAATCCAACTGAAATGAGAGATCTGCCCAGTCGCTATGTGGAAATAGGTATAACACACCACACACCAGGAATGTAGTCATTTTGGTCTTCGAATATGAGACTGCACACTGTGAAATAGACAGAAACAATTATTTAACAATGTATCTGCACAGAAGGATAATTTATGGGACATTTAGACAACGCACCCAACAGGAAGCTTCCTTCTAAAAACCCAGTCATTTTTCTGGGCGTACGAGTAAAAGCAGAAACTTCAGTACTGTTGCTGCCTTGAAATGCAACTTGTGGGCTCGGACCTTATCAGAAAATTTCCACTTACTAGATTGTGAATACCACATTATAAACACACCACCACCTGAGGGCAGCATTTAAAAACAGGACCTCACATCTAGAAGTCAGACTTAATTAGATAGAGTTATTTAGCAGCCGTGACAGCCGTGGGAAAAAAATGATTCTTTTGGGTTTTGTGAAGATAAAACATCAAAACACAACCAGTAGTTTTATAGAAATGTCTTTATAGAATCCACAATACACTGAGCAGCCATAACATTATGACATTATTAGGCCTCAAAGCCGATGTTAGAAACTGGGAAAATGGGCAAGCTGAAGGATCTGAGCGACTTTGACAAAGACCAGATTGTGACACCTCACAACTGGCTCAGAGCATCTGATAGAGCGGCTGTGATCAATACCAATCAAAAGTGGTCCAAGGCAGGAAGAACACTCAACCAGTGACAGGGTCATGGGCGACCAAGGGGAGCAAAGGATGACCCATGTGGTCTAATCCAGCGGACAAGCTACTATAGCTCATATTGGTTTTGACAGAAAGATGGCAGAACACGGTAGATCACAGTTTGTTTTGTGTGAGGCTGTGTAGACGCAGACTGGTCAGGGTGTCCAGGCTGACCCCTATCCACTGTAGAAAGCACCTACAATGGGCATGTAAACATCTTCAGAGCAATGGAAGAATGGCCTGGTCTGATAAATCACATTTTCTTTTACATCATATAGATAGTTGGGTGCGCATGCAAGACATATCTGGGGAACATATGGCACTGGAGTGCAATAAATCAGGATCAGAATACTTTAGTAATCCTTAAAGGAAATTGTTTTGTTGCAGTTGCTACCATAAAGTGACAATTACAAGGAGATAGAGTAAATCAGCAAAGGATGGTTACATTAAGTTACAGTCGGGTCTGAAATGTTAAGCGTGACCAACCCTCAGCAGGAGGGTTTTAGAGTTTGACGGCCACAGGCAGGAATGACTTCCTGTGGTGTTCTGTGGTGCATTTGGGTTGAATGACTCCATTGCTGATGGTACTCCTCAGACTGGCCAGTGTGTTGTGGAGTGAGTGAACACCCCCTTGCCATTGCCATGGGGGTGTGCTTGGTTTGCAAAAATGTTCAGGTAGTGCTCCATATCACAGTCACAATCACATAAATGCCAGGTCCCAGTTTTAACAGAAGAACATGACGCCCTAATGAGATCATCAAAGTTCTTCACTTCACCAGCTGGTGATTTTAATGTTGTGGCTGACTGGCGTATATTTGATTTTAGGTTCATGTTTCAATGAGCAAGAACTTCAAAACAAGGAGAAAACAGGAGGAGAATCTCTACACTTCACATGAGAAATATTACTAAGATGTTTCTGTGTTTCTTCTGAACAGCTTCTGCGTTTGAGACGGAGTTCTTCATCAGTGGTCTGGCACCGCTAGCAGATCAGCTCGTCGCTCTCTTCTTCGTGAAGGAAAACTCTGACCAAATGGTAACAGTGTCACTTTTAAACACACAGTATATGTTAAACTGAGATATGGAAAAGTAACCCATTACACGTGGGCGCAGGACGAGGAGTTCCGTGCGCGGCCTCGCCTCGACATCATCCAGCCTCTCTCGGAGACCTGCGAGGAAATCTCCTCAGACGCGCTGACGGTGCGCAACTTCCAAGACAACGAGTGCAGAGACTACCGGCTCGGTGAGACTATAAAAACCGCCCTCACAGAAATGTCACGCAGCCCTCTGCTGTGCACTGATTTTATTATGCACCGAGTATGAAATGTCAGCGGTAATGCGCAGTACGCGGAGGCATAAATGTATTTTCATTAACAGAGCATTCGGAGGGAGAGTCGCTCTTCTACATCATCAGTCCCAAAGACATCGTTGTGGCCAAGGAGCGAGACCAGGACGACCATATTGACTGGCTGATGGAAAAGAAGAAATATGAGGTTTGTGTTGTTGGGTTTTATGAATGCTGCTAAAGGTTACAGGCTGCAATGTCAGAGTTTAATTTCATGTCCTGTTAATGTGGTTTAACGGTGACAGGAGGCACTGATGGCCGCAGAGATCAGCTTCAAGAACATAAAGAGGCACGAAATTCAGAAGATTGGGATGGCTTACATCAATCACTTAGTGGAGAAGGGAGACTACGACACTGCTGCGAGGTAGGCGTACATGTCCTGCAGACATGGGACATTTAAGAAGGATTCAACAATTCATTTATCAGAAGTTTGAGATGATTCAGTTAGCAAATTGCAGTGGCTTCAGTTTATATTTAGAATTACATAGGAATCATTTATTATAATGACTTTATTGAACTTTATTACAGAATGTGTAATAAATGATGGAATCTTTAAGTTGTTATCCTTAAATTACACCGTGGAGACGTTAATATTCTGATGTGTCTACATTGCTTGTATTAAACTCAACGTTGATTTTAAAAAAAAATGCTTTCCCAAATCCAAAAATGATATATCTTCCTGTACTCCATAGTACAGAGAATTTTGTTAGAAGTGTATATAAATGTAAGGAATTTCAGCTTTATTTTCAGCAAATTTACAATTTACTCAATAGGAAATTTTAGGAATTTTA
>JASGAT010354588.1:0-13065 GCA_030220025.1 Chelon auratus | reverse complement strand
ATGCACCATCCACTCCTCTCATCTGAAAAAAAAAAAAACTATTTCTTTCCCCCTACTCTTGAACACATAAACAAAAGTAAGATCTGGATTGACATGCAGCAGCTGTCATGAATATGAACAAGCTTTTCTTCATACATTGAAGATCATACAAAGTTACACTAGGTTGAAGATTATGCTAACACTTGTGTGGCAGTGTTGAGTTCTCCACTTTTGATCTGGGGGCTGCTTCAGAGCTGGATTGCCATTCACCAGATAGATCAAATTTGTGCTGATTTGACTCTTGCTATGTGTGCCTTCTATAATTCTTGTAGGGATGACTCACATATCAACACATATGAGGTTGGAAGGAAAAAGAAACTAATAATCAAGATTTGTTAAATAAAACATGTGCTACTCTTAAAACCAATCATGACGTCTACATTGAACACTTGAGTGATGCTGCTAGGTTACACCTCTCATCAGTAATCACTGCTGTTGCTGAGTTACACTAATAGCCTTGGGCAAGTTGCAACCTCCAGTAATATCAGGGTGTAATCCTCACCAGCCAATGAAGTCCCAAACAGGATTTCAGGTGCAGAGTAAAACCTCGACCCGAAGCCCTAACCTTTCCAGCACATCAAGTTGATGGGTTAGGAGGGGAGAGTTCAGTATGTTCAAGACCCTGACAAGAGGGAGATGTGTTCTAATAGTTCTGGTTAATGGAAGAAAAATAAGCAAATAAGGAGGGAATTATACATTGGATGCTATCCACTTGGAATTAATTCATTAGATTCAAGTCCGCATTTGACTCTACTGCAAGAAAGTACGGTGAGTGCTGCTTTATCTGTTCTAATTTCAAATGGTTGTACCCTTAGTATTAAATACTGTCTTTTTAAAACAACTGCAAGTCATTTTTTAAATAGGGCTGCAACATTACTTAGTGGCTCAATCATAAATGTTGCACATTAATGAATATTCCCTCCATCAGTGTCTGCTACACCATAATATATTTACCTATTTAAAACCTGAAAACTAAAACTGACATCTGCAACTGTAACTGTAGATTGCTTTCTTTGGATAGTGTCAGAGCTACACTATAACATACATAGCTTAGCTTCAGTCCTGAAACATTTCTAAAAGTCATTCAACAGAAGTAGGTTAATTAACAAGAAGGTCAGTTGTTTATGTGCACTAAATCTCAGGTATCAACGGTCAGTGTTAACTGGATTATTTAGAGTCATGAAAACGCCTGAGCAAACAGTGTCACTTTAAGTACCACATGCTCATGAAATATACACCCAGAGAGACTGGCAGCATTCCAGTGATCCACATTTGCACATTTTACATGTTCAGAATGGGGGCTCAGAATGTTGATTTATATCGTGTTTCAGTACAAATAAAATTATGTTCATTATCAGAAGTTATCTTTTACATAATATTCTAGGTTTCAATCTCTCAGAGTTAAAATTTGACTTTCTTTCAGAAGCTTAATGCAAGAAATGCTGATAGTTCTTTAACATGTAGGTTAAAATAATTGATTAAAAATTACTTTTCATTGACTGATTCAGGGAAACACTGGCTAAGGAATAATCATTTTCTCTTTTCATAATATATATATATGTATATATACATCTAAGTGTGAAGTGCACAGCTGAGATTAACTCTATTCTGCAGAACAGAAAAGACACAGAGGAACCAAATTGAGGAAGTGAAAATGCCCTGGAACGACCACTGTGCTCACGTTCTACTTCCTGGGCTTGCTGCTCCTCAAATGCCTTGCTTTGTGTCAGTGTGCAAGAGCAAGTCATGCAAGCCTCATCTGTGTCGTCTGAGCTAGAAAGCCGCGTTCGTTCACTTTAGTCTTTTGAACAGCAGGGTGCAGCATATCACAATATTACCATATGCATGTTCAACTTGTCTCACCTGGATAAAGTCTTGACTTTTAGTAACTGCACAGTTTAATACATTTGACACAGGTGGTTGTTTGCCATTCTACATTAATGAGATAGGATAAAGCTGTAGGTAAAGACAACAGCTGACCCTCAGCTAAAGAGCCAAGGTTATCTCTGCAAACACCAACAACTGAGGAAGACATGAACAGCAACATAAATGCATTTTAATGTTTCCATATATAATTAACTATCAGTGCAAAGAGACTGTGAACTCCGTGCTGTAGACAAACAAAATATGGTAAGAAAACACTAAGTGTAAGTGAATGCTTGTATTAAATAACTAATAGAATATCCTCTAGTAGCAATAACTGCTAACTAACTAACCTGAACAACTCAACAACTTGAGGTTACAGCTGGTGAACAGCCACTCTTATGTAAGATACCATAGTCAGTTTGGGAATTTATGTTTCTCTAAATGACAAAGAGGCAGTAAAGCAAGCTGGAATCATGATGCTCCCTTCACCTTGCTTCACATTTAATATGAGGATATGATGATATGATAACATTTTATATTACATATTTTTCTAATGAAATATCAAGGCGCTCACTTAGGTGATTTTTATTTAGGGTCCATTCTGCCTGGATCCATTAATGTCCCGTGATTTGTGAACAGACAAGCTTGTCTTAATTATCCCTTTAAGGTTTTAACTGTTACTTTGAGTCTCATATTTAACCTTACTGTATACTGCAATGAGCTACTGGAATCATCTTAGCTGGGTTGCCAAGAAGAAGAGCTACAGTGCTAAACCATCTCAATTCAAAAACAATCTATTGTAGATTTTTCTATTTTAAAAGTCTTGCGATTAATGTTTCCATCTCAACAAACTGGATTGTAATTTTTCGGAGAGCTCAAACTCATTTGCGTGTTATTAATTGACCCTGATTGTTCATAATAGTAACATAGATGATGATCTGACCATATTTTCAATTTAGATTATTACACCGGAATGACTTACTTTTCAGTGCCACAGTAAATAGAAGATCTAAATGATGTTAGTCAGGGTGAAACTAGCAGCTTAAGTTTCAGGGACAAGTGCAGGTGAAAGGAGAGAGGGAAAATAAACATCAGAGAAGAAGTCAGGTAAGGGTGAGGGAGTGAGACCTTCTGTGTATGTGTGAGGGAAAACATGGTGTTATCTTATCTGAGAACATATATGGCCTTCTATGTGCAAACAAATGAAGCTTGACCTTTTCTCAGACCTCACCTCACTCATCAGTTCCCAGACAATTCATTTTAGGATGTAGAAAGTCAGTTACCCCCTAAGTTTGCACAGGTGTCCCTTGGAGAGAAACCACGTTAACAATGTTCCACCAAGTCTGACAATCAGAACTTGTCCAAATAAAGTTATGCTCAATCATTTTGTTTCTCTATGAAAAAAACAAAAACAAAAAAAAAACTCTATGATGGTCAAACAGCGCTTACCGAGGCCACTAGATAGATAGATAGATAGATAGATAGATAGATAGATAGATAGATAGATAGATAGATAGATAGATAGATAGATAGATAGATAGATAGATAGATAGATAGTTTCTTTATTAATTCCAAACTGGGAAATTTCTCTGTTGCAGCAGCAACTACAGTATGTAATTGTGAAAAAATCTGTTAGAATGAGTCCCTAAAGTAAGGAATTCCCAAATACAGAAAGCAGCCCATTAAAAGTAAAAAATAAAACAATAGAGACAAAAACTAATTGATGGCGATTGATAATTGAACCTTTTAAAAGTGGAAATTGAGGGAAATCATAAATTGGATAATGTCATCACAAAGCGTTATGGTTGTGACTTAAAATCAGTGAAATACAGATATAGTTTCCAGTTCTCTTGACAACATTCTTGGTTTTGTGTGTGCCAGACAAAGGTGTAGCCATGGACATTGGGGGCTTGGAGACAGTTGTGGCCAACTCTGCCTACGTGTCAGCCCGTGGCAGCGTGGATGGATCTGCAGCAGCTGCCATGCGTGACAAGAAGATGCGTGCCAGGCTGAAACTCCCACACATTAGAGATTGTGAACACATGAAAACAACCGTAGACACAACCTTTGACAGCATGTGTGTCAAACAGCCCATCGGCAAGCGCTTGTTCCAGCAGTTTCTGGAAAGTGACGCAACCCATAAAAATGCAGGGGATCTGTGGAAAGACATTGAAGCGTACACCGTATGCCAAGAGAAGGACAGAGCGCAGAAGGCCCAAAAAATTGTCAATAAATACTATGAGTCAGCTTCTAAGAATCTTTGCAGTTTCCTTGAAGAGAAGGCCATCACTCGAGTTAAAGAAGACTTCAAGAATGTCCGCGGTGACCTGTTTAAAGAGAGCGAGCAGCAGCTGCTCAAACACCTGGAGCTGAAGGCTGTAGACGGCTTCAAGAACAGCATGTACTTCCTGCGTTTTGTTCAGTTCAAATGGCTGGAGAGCCAGCCTTTTGATGAGGAGTGGTTCATGGACTTCAGGGTCCTGGGTAAAGGAGGTTTTGGGGAGGTGTATGCTTGTCAGGCAAAGGCAACAGGCAAAATGTATGCCAACAAGAAGCTGGAGAAAAAGAGGCTGAAGAAACGCAAAGGCTACGAGGTAAAGCAGTGACGTGGCACACACGGCCATTTATAAATCAACAAAAGCGAGATTATTCTACTTGCAATCTCAAAATAAGCCACAGCAGGACAAAAGAAAAACAGACAGTGAGAAGATATTTCCCAGTGAGCGCAGGGGTTTAGCTCTTACCCCATGCAAAGAAGCAAATAAGCTTGTGAGCCTTTAAAGTCCTCACAAAGCAGCTCAGAGTTAGACTGACTACAACGGAGCCCGCTGCATCTGAAAGTATTATTGCATGATGAAGGTTAACTTTACTGGGAGATTTGCAGATTTACTGTTGCTTTTCCATGAACAAATAGTTCTTGTAGCTATACTCATTAAAAGTGAAGAAGTTGCAGTTGAGAACCATAGTGTAAGCAGCCAATTTAGTGAACAATGTAAAATAACAAAAAAAAGATGATTTTGATGTTTGTTTTCTGTTAAGGGAGCTATTGTGGAGAAGCGCATCCTTGCCAAAGTTCACAGCCGCTTCATTGTGACACTGAGTTACGCCTTCCAGACCAAGACTGACCTCTGCCTGGTCATGACCATCATGAATGGCGGAGACCTCAGGTGCGTTTTATAAATACCAAATAAGATATCTGTGGAATGACCTCAAACACTATGCCTAGATACTAGTTTATGTAGCTCACAACAAGGTAGTAGTGCTGATTCGTCTCATCTCTACTAATGAGCATGTGATAAAGGCCACACACTCTACAGTAAACAGACCATAGATAAATTACACTATAAATCAGAGAAGTTATTTATCTCATCTCTTCTGCTGTACTACAGATAACACTCAAACACGTTTCACTTTCTCGCAGGTTTCATATGTATAATGTTGATGAAAAAAATCCCGGCTTTGACGAGAAAAGAGCATGTTTCTATACAGCTCAGATCATCTGTGGGCTGGAGCACCTTCATCAGCACAGGATCATCTACAGAGATCTGAAACCAGAGAATGTACTGCTGGATGATGCGGGTGAGCAACTTTCTCCAAAGCATTTCACCGGATGTACTCACATATAGCTCCAAGTGGGGATTGGGCGTGGCAGGCTGTTGGTTTGTATCTTCACAGCAGCTAGAAATAGCAGTTGATTACCTCTATGCCATTTAACACTAAGCAAAAGTAGCAGGTAACCAGTCACAACCTGTGAGCCCATCAGTTGTTGTCTGAAAACTTTGGGGCGTCAAGTGTAGCTAGCAAATATCTACATACCAAATCCAGGCCAAGACTACAGGTTTCATGCACCAGTCGTCGTGGAACTTGAGACAACTTGAGATGATGCCTACAATCAGTTTACACTCAGTCAACATTTTAGAACAACTAGCAGTTAGAGTATTTGCTTGACAAATACAATTTGATAGCTTGGTGTGAACCGGCATGCAACCAAAGCCCACTCAAATATGATTGTCAGTACTACTTGGGCTGCAAACTGAAAAAAAGCTCAGATACCAAAATGCCAAAATTAAAAAAATACCTGCTTATTCACTATCCATGTGCTCTGGCTGTAACCAATGTCTCTTCATTCAGGACATGTCCGCCTGTCAGATTTGGGTCTGGCTGTTGAACTTCCACCGGGAAAAGACAAAACAACTGGATATGCTGGAACTCCGGGTAAGTTAAAAGCATACTTAAAGATGACGTTCAACTGTCCCAGTGTATAGGAAGTACTGTCCTAGTGTTTAAAACATTTATACCATAATACCATATGTTACTAAATCATCTTGTCCATGAATGTAGGTTTCATGGCTCCAGAGCTGCTCCAGAAGAAGGAGTACGACTACACAGTGGACTACTTTACTCTGGGAGTCACCCTGTTTGAGATGATTGCTGCCAAAGGGCCATTTAGAATACGAGGAGAGAAGGTACTATTTATAAATCCTCACTTCATCCTTTTCCCTTTATTCAGTGCAAGTTCCCAAATATACAAATAGTTGTTTTTTTTTGTGTTTTTGCTCAGGTTGAGAATGACGAGGTAGCTCGCAGAATCCTAAACGATCCGGTTTCTTACACACCCAGCTTCAGCAAAGAGTGCAAGGGCATTTGTGAAGGGCTAATGGAGAAGGACCCAGCAAAACGACTGGGGTTCAAGAATAACGAGTGTGCAGAGCTCAAGGATCAGCCCTTCTTCAAAGAGATTAACTGGGGCCGTCTGGAAGCAGGTACATGAACAAATCAAAATGTAAATACACCCACATCTCCTGTCATCTGTCCAGTAAAGGTGAGAGACCCACTAAAACATTTAAAAAGGGACGGCTGAATTCAAGCTCTATTTTTCTTCTCCCTATGTTTCACCCACAGGTATGCTGCCTCCACCATTTGTCCCCGATCCCAAAATGGTATATGCCAAAGATATTGACGATGTGGGCGCCTTCAGCACAATCAAAGGTGTGGTCCTGGACAACAAGGACACCGAGTTCTACAGTGACTTTGCATCTGGCAACGTCCCAATCCCCTGGCAGGAGGAGATGATCGAGACTGGCGTGTTTGGAGAGATGAACGTCTGGGGAGAAAACGGCAAGCTGCCCAATGACCTTGACCCCAATTACGTGGAGACCAAAGGAGGCGGATGTGTGTTGCTTTGAGTCAGACACGGAAACACGCAGAAGAGGAAAGAATATATTAACACATGTAGATTTGTGCTCATTTGGTGCCACTTATTCCTAATCAGTATTATATGTAACTTTTATAATAATATGTTGCTGAAATGAAACAATATTAATTGTGTCTTTCCGTAATAATACACATATTTTATGTACTTATATTGTAATATTTGTCGGGTTACCATGTGGCAGCATAGTGAAACAGCACATAGTTTAAATATTATGTAACAAAAATATAAATACAGTTTTTGCTTAGTGTTTTCTGACAAATTAAATGAAATGTGTTTGTATAGAAGTCATATTTATTCTTTGTATAATATGAATTACGTGAAGCAAAGAAATGCAACTGTACTGACACTACAATGCTATGTAATTATTCTGTATTTCTTTATTATACACTAGTAGTATTTAAGTTATTACTATTGCAAACATTTTAGCGAAAAGAGTTTAAAGCAATCAATAAAATTTTGCAAAGCAGAATTACATGTGTTGACTCTTTTGTGTAGCTTTATTTGGGTCATTTGGGTTTGTATAAGGTTGTAGTGAGTGTAGCGTATGAACTAGAGGAAGTACTATAACTTCCTGGCATCAGAATATGGGATTTTCCTCACTGAGAAATGTCTGCTTGGGTGTGCTTGAACAGTGTCATTGTTGCCAAATATAATATACCCCATTACCATGACATTGTCTAACTGCTTCATATGTCTGTCGTATTTGCTATTGCACTGTCAGCATGTTGTCCATTAATGCGTGTTGTCTGGAGTTTGATCTGTTTCCCGCATTTAGCAGATACTGACCTCAATTATATTGTTTTGTGTAATAGTTTGCATCAATTATTAACCGTCTGATAGTGTCTTCAGAAATAGCCTTCCAAGGAAATTCTATAGCGCGACCTTTTGAAAATCTTACATTAATTCCTCTGTTGTTCTCTTTATTCTGACAGGATTTTGTTACTATGAACAATTTTTTCATGCATTTAATTTGATCAGTGCTGTGAGAAAATGAAAGTTTCTTTAAATCACAATAAATTAGACAAGTGTGACTTAAAAGCCACATACACATAAATCCCATTAATATTATAAACTGTGAAATGTGATCAGTAATCAGTATTATTAACAATATTTTTACAAAAAAAGTTACCCTGATCTTAAAGGGGAACTACCGTTTTTTACAACCTGGACCTTATTTCTGGCATGAAATCGTTTACTCACCCATATAACGTGTCATTTGTAGTCGTTTGGGAGATATTTAGATCCGTATATCCATATAGTGGGAGTGACTGGGGCACCGAAGCGCATAACGCATTATCTGCCGCGAAACTTCTTTTCATTTCACCAACATTTTGTTATTATATCTTGCTATTCCCCGTTAAGTCCAGAGATACCTGTTATCTATTCGTGGACATGCAGAGGTTTGTTGTTCTTTGGCCAGCTGTTCCTCTCTCTGCCTCTGCATCCTCCTTTCAACGAGCTCCTCATCATTATACTCTGACTGAAAACGGTAAGGACATCCATCATAAACAAAATCATCGTCCACAACCTCTGAATCAGAAAAATATTCAGCCATGTTGCAAAAAACTAGCAGTAGCAAATTACAGGTAAACAAGCCCACCGTCACGGGATCCGTGCGGCCCTCAGAGATGACATCATCCAGGTCAGAAGTTAGTAGATCAGTCTACAGAACCCAGATGATAACGGGTAACTCTGGACTCAAGGGGGAATAGCACTAGTGTATCACAACAAAATATTGGTGAAATAAACTCGTTCATTTCACCAATATTTTGTTGTGATACACTAGTGCACGGTAGATAATGTATTATTTAGAGGCTGCGTTTCGGTGCCCCAGTCACTCCCACTACATGAATATACATGGATCTAAATATCTCCCGAACGACTACAAATGACACCAAAGTTATATGGGTGAGTAAACATTTGTATTGAATCAACACACACATGCAACTAGTACTCATCTAGTATATGTATATATAGTACATATATTATATTGTAAGAGTTATGTTTGGTTTCTTGGCTTTTTTTCTGTCACATGTGTCTCATGGGTGCTGTGTTTGATGAGCAACTGAGACGACGGCTGATCAGAAAAGGCTCATGTGTGCCACTATTGCAGAACCATTCTGTGGAGTCAAAAGGATGGTTCTATCCTATGGGAGAGTCTTGATTTATGTCTATTTTACGCAATACAACAAATTTTCCAACCTGGATAAACACTAGCAAAAATCCCTTAACGCTTTTTATTTCAATGGAGTTGAGGCAAAGGTAAATATTAATCCACTGCACATGTCAAATCTAACTTGAAAAGTTGAGCTGAGAGCAGGTCTGTGAAAGTTAAAGTAGGATTGTATGCACATGCTAGAACAGTGATAAAGGTACACCAAAAATCACTATTTTAATTTATCATGCTAACATTTTCTTATTATTCCTGAAGTATGACCACGTTAGGTTTGATGTTGGTGAAGGTGTCGTTAGTTTTACAGTTGAGGACAACGCACATAAACATGAAAGATCAAAAAATCCAAAAGTAAATTTCATATTGGCTTTACAAGAAACGTCCAGTCACCAGAGTCTCTGGGATTCCTCTGGGTGCCATTAATGTCTATACAACATGTCAGTGACTAATTGTTGAGATATTTCAGTCTGCACCACCTTGGCAGACCAACCAACAGACACACAATGACATTTATAGATTCATGTAAATCACATTGAACTACATAACACCAACTGAGCAACAACATAATGGACCTCCTTCTAAATCAAGAGTTTTCAAGTAGGAGACACAGTGACTAATACATCCAGGTATTGATGCAGTGGCTTCACCGAAACTCTATTATACACAGTACACAATGTGTCACATTTTGCTGAACGCACATTATTGAACCCACACATGAATCATACTCTAAATTTAGCTCCGTGGACAGTTGCACATGGGCTTAGTCTTTAATGTGATAAGTCAATAGACAACCAAAAAATAAATAAATAAAAAGAAATTTAATTCAAAATAATTACAATAATTGTACTCATTCAGCTAAGGCAAACACCTGTTAAATACATGTATTACTTTAATGAAACTGAAATATTATAATGTAAATCACTGTAGTTTTCAAGTTTGATCAAATTTGATCTTGTTTAAGCAGCTGATGACTCCATCATTCGGTCCTACTGGAACTTTAAAAAAAAAAAGTGAACTCTGCCTTTAAGTGGGGAGGTCAAAGCGGACACTGATGAATAAATAGTTCAGCTGACTGAAGGAAGGGCAAGGAAATAAAATATTAACAGAACCTAGATTATATGTTAAAGACTGCCTCTTTAATACTGTAAATTTATGACAGTACTTTGACCTGTGCTTCTGATTGCTGGTCGACAAAACAGGATTCAAATTTGATAAGATACAGACTGTAAATTCTACGTTGGCATTGAGGACACTGAATACGAAAAAGCACTGTGTGCATTTGTACTTCTAGATCTTGCGTTAATGCACCTTTCCTTACATTTCCTCTATATGTATAGGGACACTGATGAATTATAAGGGTGTGTGTTCTTTTACCTGGCTTCTTTCAGGTGACAGCACTGTAATATATCAACAAAGCATTTCAACAGACATCACTGTTAAATCTACACACTTAAGTAATAGAAATGTATTCACAAAGACCAAGGACTTCACCTCATCCTTTGTCCTGCTGCAGACTTGTTAATGCTTAACCTGGACTGAGAAAAGACATGCTCTGCCTTCAATAAATCACCCAAACACTTTTGCCAAGCTTGCAGTGTTTGCTGTGCCTTTTTTCAGTATTTCCCCATCACTATTTGTATATGGGACTTGAAATAACCTCCCTAAACTCACAAGCTACCAATTCTTCAAAAGGGAACAGGAGGACAAGATGATGTGAGCACCCACATTATACACACTGAGTAAACCTAGAACACAATAAGAACATCGCCACATAGGATGTTTCCCTGTTACCGTCCACATCATCAAATCTTTCCTTGATTGTCTCATTTCATCCTACATGTAAATTTAGGCAAATTTTGCCATTATGGCTGCTCATGAGAGGCTATTCTGCAAGTGAAAAAAACCCTGTATAATTGGGTCAATTGTCTTCTAAAGTGTTTTCAAAAGATGTCAAAGCAGAAGCAATTTAAAAGATTGGGCTTGAATTGCAGCCTTTTAAATTGTGGTCTCTTAGAAAGCAGTGATAACTAAGAGAGAGATTAGAGATTATCTCTACTGACTGTCAAAGAAGAGGAAAAAAAAAAAACTCTTCATTGTATGCTTTCTATGGTAAAATGCCAGGTGAAATGTCATCAATTTTGGGCGGGAATAGCGGTCTTATAATGTAGCTACAGCCAACAAATCAATGTTGAAATTAGTCCAGGTTTGAGTGCATGAGAAAAAAAATCCTGAGTCAGGTCTCACACTCCTAAAATGTATGTCAGATACAGAAGTCTGGAATAGAGCTGCACGCACTAGCAATATCCTTTACTTTTGCTAATTATTAATAGAAAATTACTTTCAAAATGAAAGAAATCGTTGAGATTATAGCACTTTTTCTAGGTTTTGCAAGCTGGATACTGATTTTCATATCACTGGAGGATCAGTATTGGAGAGAATCCACCCAAGATGGGAGTGTGATTGTAACCTCCACAATCTATGAGAACCTCTGGATGTCTTGTGCCAGTGACTCAACGGGGCTCTATAACTGTAGAGACTTTCCATCACTCTTTGCTCTCCCAGGTAAGTAAAACTGTCTATCTAGCAATTCTCTAATAGCTCTCTGAAAAGATGGTTAATGGTTCCTGGAAAATTAATTCAGTTTTACTTGCAGTAAAAGTATGGGGCACTTAATGGCAATGCATATTAAATTACTTATGCTTGTATTAATATTTTCCACATTATCAATTATGCCTTCATGTTTCTCTGATGATTCAGCAGTATGTAACAGCTGACCATGCAATCTGCAACCTTATATCAAGACAAGTCTTTAAATGATTGAGGCATAATTTAAATCAGATAAATTATGGACAACACATACAGAATCAGATAATATAACGTGTTTAAAATACGTGCATATATAGCCCTTCTGTGTAATCTACAGGAGAGAACAAAGACCGCAAATGCAATAGAACTGTAAAGTTCCTAGATGAGGGTTTATGGCTAAAGGTATAGACTGAGCTGGATATCATTGCATGTTTAGGTGTGAACAGTCTCAGTGGTACATAGCCTTAAAAACTTTACATGCATTATTGTAGACCGACAGAATAAAATTACAGATTGTTTTATTTCTTCTGTATCTACTTGGCCATTAAAGCTGATTCTGATTCTGTATTTGGAACACTGTGTGACTGACACTCATTAGCAGAGGTGTATAAAGTACTTGAAAAAAAAATAACTAAGTAAAAGTACAAATACCTTAACTGAAAATGACTTTGGTAAAAGTTAAAGTCACCCATAAGAAAATTACTTGAGTAAAAGTCTTAAAGTAGCTCACATTAAATGCACTTAAGTATCAAAAGTATCTTGTGAAAAAATATAGGCTACTCAAGTATCATAAGTACAAGTAAAGTACAAAGTATTTTAATAGTACGCATAAAAAGAAGCAAAACAACCAAAAATGGTTCTCCCCTTGTTCTCTTTATTTCACTTTCAGGTGAATGAAATAGATGTGGTATGATAAAACAAAACAAAAAAAAACTTGTAGAGTGAGTGAATCAAGCGTCTGGTGTCTGCTGCCTGAGAACAAAATAAAGCGTCTGTCTGCCTAAGAACACAAAAAAGTGCCTCCTATCTCCTAGTCACGGGTGACTGTCGTCTTCTACTTAAGGAGATGCTGTCAGTGTGGTAACGTCTTCCGTGTCTTCTTCATCAGCGTTAACTGCGGAGGTAGCCATGTTGATGTCCGCCGCCCCGCGCATCCCGCCACTAAACCACGTTTAGAGTACCGTAC
>JASGAT010354570.1:0-23932 GCA_030220025.1 Chelon auratus | reverse complement strand
AAAAAAAAAAAAATGCCTCCACTGTCACCAACAGAGGGTGTCGTTTTCAGAATTTAGGACAGATTATGCAACTGGTCCTGTCTGTTCGTTGGCAGCTGCGCTGAAACAGAGTGGCACTTAATTACTCTCTGCCATGGAGGATGGGGAGGCAGGCACCACCAAACCGCACTCATAACTCCCTCAGCGTTGGGTAGGGAGGACGTGCAGCCCGGCATCCTCAAAAAGCTATTTGAAACTAGTCTTTAAATACAACCCAGCAGGACGACGGCAACGGGCCAAGTGACTCGGGACGAGAGAAACATGGAGGGAGACGAAGAACGGGTTAGTTTGGGAAAGCCTAAAGTTATGACTCTTAAACACACAAGGACAATAGGTGAGACTTTATATGGGATTAAGGTGAAGCTTTATAATCTTCAGCTTGGGACAGTTTAATTTTCCAGCCCATTAAGCTGCTTTGTCAACGGAACCACTTTAAAGAGCAGATAAACCATCTGTCCTAACAGAGAAATGAGCTCAGTACGGGAAGAGGAGAGGATTTAAGAGAGTTGCAGTACTACTCACGTGCAAAGGATTGATTGGTCTTCACGGTCTGTTCAGAAAAAAAACAAAACAGAAAAAAACACAGTTAGCATCTTTGCATATTCTTTTTTAAAACTAGAACAATTATAAAACATGGTCTTTAGTGGTCAAACTGCTTCGATCTGGATTAGACTGAACCCATGATTTCTAAATAAACAGTATTATCTTTCATGAGAGTAACATGACAACCATAAAATATTGCTCCATCTGGATCAGAATCACATGAACCGAGTCTGTGTCGAGAGCATATTTTGCAGGCATTCCTCTGCCTGCAGCATCCAGACTACCCCGCAAAGCCACGCTGCGCATTGGCCATAAACGGACACCCAGCCAGACTGTTAACCAAAGCCCTTTTACACCTTTCATCACAGAGGAGCTCAGGCCAAAGTCCAGATGACAGGATTAGTTATGCCCAATGAAGAGAGTGGCCCCTCAGCTCCGAAGGTCACTACAGAGGACTACAAAGACCAGAGGCAGCAGGGAACTGACACATCCGTCATCAAATGGTAACTCTAGATGACTTCACTTTCTGCCACGAGCAAAAACATTGACTCTAATTCAGTGGTTACAGGATTTATGTCCAAATATGTTCCAAAATAGATGTTTGTCAAGAAGAATTTCCTTAAGACAAATGATGGAAATTGGGTTTCAAGTAAGTATTTGCACTTTTATCACACAGAAAAAGAAATCTGAATGTTTAAACCATCTATTCATTAGCCACATTTAGCTTAACTTAACTTCTCAGGTGAATTAGCTGAGTGTTGTACATGAGTATTTATCTAAGTTTCAATTCAGTTCAATTCAATTTTATTCATATAGCGTCAATAACAATACAAATTGTCTCAAGACATTTTACAAACTATGGTCGGAAACCCCTAGAGCGATCACGAAGGCGACGTGATCACTTCCTTTTAACAGGAAGAAACCTTGAGCAGAACCTCTTTTTACAACTTTTTACAGTGCTCCAACGATGCAGTGAAGCACCAAGCAACTGGAGGATAACATCACAACCTCAACGAAGGTTTGAGAAAACGCTTCAATGGCGACTTGCCGACAATGCAGCTTGGCCTTCAGTCTTCAGAGCACAATGGCTTGTTGAAACTTGTTTGATTGTGTCCTCAATGAGATAAAGGCAACTTAGAACAAAACTCAAGGGTATAACAATCTGGAAGAAGTAACTGCTTTTGTTATTTCCCAGCTTAACACATCTACAAATACACAAAGTTGCTCATCAAACCCATTTCCTCTTCATGTCAACTTTAGGAAATCAGGAAATCTGGCACTGGCTGTTTACTGAAACCTACAGTTGTGAAAACTATCTGCTGGTGCGTGATATGAAGAACAAAGCCTGACCAAATGACCATATCCCAGCTGTCAACAACAAAGACAAGAGGCTGAGGGATTGTTGTGGGACATTACACAGGACCTGTTTGGACACTTGCTTTTTCCTTTTCCAGAAAAAGGTTATGATTAGCTAGCAGCTCTCATGGATAACAACAGAGGTCTCAGCTTGGGGGGCTTGCCACAGAAATTTACTCACACCTTGTTGATGTAGGTCAGATTTTCACAGATGGCTCAGATAGTTCCTGAGGTGTAATCCTTCAACAGAGAAGTTACCTTTTGTTCAAGCATTGAAGCGTTGACGGCCTTCAAGCGACAAAAGTTGGCAACAAATGAGCGTGTGAATATGAACACCTTTTGTCATTGTTTCCTCAGTGAACACCTGCTTTGTTGGTAGATACGATAGACGTATGCACATTTGCAATGGACGCCACTTCTGGTAACCGTGCGATTGATGAATTAGCTGCTCATTATAACGGCAGTGATCTCCCCTTAATAACAACAAAGCCTTTGAAATGTGGGTCAAAGTTTGATTACTCTTCCAGCCAGTGTTTTACACCGATGTTCTGCACAGACCCAATGCTCCACAGACGAATCTAGTGTTGCTTTTTCACAAGGCACGCAACTCTGTGTAAAACGATCGCGAAGAAAAAGATCCACACACACTCCTGTGCTACATCAGTTCAGCTTGACACGATTAAACAGAGAAGGAATTTGCATGCCTGACCTCATGCGCCTGAAATTAGCACCTGACTGCAATCTGCAAAGGATAAAGCACCCAACAACAGCATGCAACTATAGTCTGGCTAAACGCCCAAACCCCAAATTTGGCTAGTGCTGCCATGAGCAGTCAGAAAAACTGTGGCTATGCAGACAAAAATACAACAATGGTCTGTCATATTTTATAAAATTAGTCCTTAAAAGTCGGCCTAATGTTAAAAAGAAATCTCACATCATTGCAAGAGTATAAGGGCCATGAGGCTCAAAGCCAGCATCAGACACTCTGATTGGCTGTTCATGCTAGCAAACTGGTGCCAAAAAAAACAACTGTAGACCAACTGATCAATCCAAGCTCTCCCAGCTTCCCAGCTAGTGGCTAGTTCTAGCTCCTCTAGTTTCCCATTGTGAATAACAAATACAGACTACTGCCACCTGCTGGCATGGAGGGTTATTTCCTTTCACATAGGGCCACTGGCTGCAGTTGTCGCAGTGCGTTCAAGTGCCAGTTTTTGGTCCAGAAACTACAGCATTTACCACAGACTTTCATTAACAAGAAGTCCCACAACGAGGGCTGCACTATTTCTTTTCAATCAACCCATTAATATTTCAAACATTTTCTCATAATGACATATTTTAACATGAAGTCTATGAATGAAAGAACCAACTTCAACCTCTACCCAGTGACGCTAGTCAACAAAAGTTGAATGACAACCAGTAAGGAAGGTTTTGAGGTGCTAATAGTTATCTGTAATTACAAGTGCAGGTGTATTATTTCACCTGTTCGTGTTGCAAAAAATTGTATTAGACCATCTCAGAAAGTAACGTTGATGGAAATCTACGTTGTTTGGCTTCATGGGTCTGTGGACGCAGAAAGAAATTGGAAATAACTGCACTGGAAAGTAGGGTTGCTAACCATTAGCATCTGCTCTAGAGAATCATCTGGACTGAAAAAACAACTGTAGACCAACTGATCAATCAGCATGATTCACGAAATGCCAGCTTTGCAAGATGATTAGCTGCTCTCCAAGCTTCCCAGCAGGTTCTAGGTGTGGACGAATACAGTTATTTCCTTTCAAACGGGCGACGTTTCCGGCAGTTCTTTGATGTCGGCTTGGTTTGTCCGCACCAAATTGTTTTGATCATACAACATGGCAGACTGGCTAGATTCACAGGGTGGGAAAAGCAGTTGATGCGGCAATGAAAGTGGGGTTGAGACGTGCGAGTGTGTTTATACCCCAGCTGATGGGAAGAGATTGTCATTTGTTCAAAAAACTGAAAGAGGTCAGCAGACATGAATGCACAGTCTCAGACATCAAATGTACTTTCAGTTGCTTCATTCTCCGCTCATCCGACATCTATTTCATACCTTTGATTCCCTCTTCATAGGTCTCATTTTACCTTCTATTCTTGTCCCCCGACTGCCAATCATTCCTTTAATCTAGCGTGACCTTTATGATGTCTTTCCTCTGTAAGGTCAGACAAAAACAAAACAGCTATCGACTAAATTCTCCACAGCTGAAGAGGAGTCTTGAGAAAATCCACCTCATCCATCAAACTGATCAAGAAGATAGTCTACAAATGGAAATACCACCCTTAATTTATCTGATTAACACACTCTTTTTATCTTTGACGAGACATGTCTGGTCACAGCAAAGGTCTGTACTTAATTTCAAATATTCCTAGCTTTTCTAAAAGCCTTTGAGGAGTTTTGTTTGCCAAAATGTCTTGAGTGTGTGCATCCATCTGGTCCGCGCTGCCACCTTGGGCCTCTTGGCATCTGCTGCTGCTTCCTGTATCGCCACGGCAACTAAATGCTTGGGTCATATTTACGCAGGATGCCACACTATGCCAGGCCAGGCCAGGCCAAGCCAAGCGTGGGTGGGTGGGTGGACCAATCAAACCAAAGGTGCTCTTCCCTTTTCCAGTAGCTCATTACTGCCTCAATAAATCTTACCCCCTTTTGTGCCCCCTTCCACCCCACCCACCCCTTTCCTCCGGTTGCTCTCATTTCCCCTTTTTCTCTCTCCCCTCATGAATGGTGCAAAGCCTGATTACTCACGCCGCCACAGCGAGACCTTACTCGAGGCGAGGAAATCACAGATGTTTTCAATTTGATCACCTCGTCGTCATTTTCAGCTGCTTTAGTTATTTCCTCCGTGACGACTCGCAGCCAGTCGTTAAGGTAATGCTAGTGTGAGACCGCAGCTCAGTCACTGTTTGGACACGAGCTAAATGCAAATTTAAATCAGTAACGCTGCAGTGACATAGCAAAACGTCCCCCTAACGTATAGTGGCACTTATTTCCTGAGCTTGTTGTAAACTTCGCTGATTATCACAAATTAAATAAAACAGGCAGAGGCTGAAAGTGTATTAAAGCCCTT
Organism: Chelon auratus; assembly: GCA_030220025.1. Classification (NCBI taxonomy): domain Eukaryota; kingdom Metazoa; phylum Chordata; class Actinopteri; order Mugiliformes; family Mugilidae; genus Chelon; species Chelon auratus. The sequence goes on along the minus strand of JASGAT010354570.1, from coordinate 18,911 downwards.
TGGGGATTACGGGAAACCTTTCAGGAAATCTCAGGTGCACAACGCTCACATGCACTGAGCTCGCTTGAGGCTTATGTGATAAGAGATGGGCCAGTCTTGTGCAGCAGGGTTCCCTTCGCTGCTAATAATTTATCCCCCCGTGAGGATTAAACAAACCCTCATTCTTCACATTCCAGAGCATTTCCCCGTCGCCCTGCGTCTCCACTAAAGCCCCGATCATTACCATAACCCCTTATTATACCGACCTTATTTAACCTCGTGCAGTCCCAGTTCTTAGCACACATGGTGACTTTTATTAACGAGGAGTCCCACAACTAGGGCTGCAACAGGCGGCAATTTTTTCAATGAATCCATTAATATTTCAGGATTGTATTCAAACCTAATTTGCTTATAATGACATATTTTAACGTGAAATCTATGAATGAAGAAGCCAACTTCAACATGTCTGTGAAGGTTCTCAGTCATCCATGGCATGGTAAATCCAAAAAGGCTGAAACAAAGGCAACTCTTAGTGTTTCTTGAAGATGTTTCATCCAAGTCTTCAGTTCTGAAAGACTTGTGGGGTATAAACAGGAACATCTGTGGGTGTTACTCACCAGAAACCCATATGACTAGTGTCTGTTCCAACTTCAACTTTTACCCAATGACGCTATTCAACCGAATGTTGAGTGAGAAAAAATAAGAAAAGGTTTGTTTTTTGCTATTTAAAACTGCAGTTTTAAGGCTTAGATAGACTTTATTGATCCACAAGGGAAATTGCTGGGTCACAGTAGCTCAGTTGAAAAACACTTATGAGAACCACTAGTGAAAGACGATGGAGAAGCATTAATATGAATAACATAGAGTCCTCCATTGCAGAAAGGTGAGTTGCTGTACAGTGGATTTAGTATGATTTGTGCTGACTGCAATTAGAACTGCAAGTATATTATTTATCTGCAAAAGGCTAAGGGTAACTAACAATGGAAATCTACGTTATTTAGCTTTATGGGTCTGTGTACGCAGAAATGAACTGGTTAGAATTGCGCTGGAAAGTAGCATCTGCTCTAGAGAATCATCTGGCATAACCCAAAAAGGGTTTGCCGCTCTCCAAGACCTAGAACTATCCAAGCTAGTTCTAGGTCTTGCAAATGACGCATACATTGCCCATAATTGCTTGTCCTGTGAAGGGTCGTGCTGGTGCTGGAGCCTATCCCAGCTGTCATTGGCAAAAGGTGGGCTACACCCTGGACAGGTCGCCAGTCTATCGCAGGGCTAACAGAGAGAGACAGACAACCATTCACACTACGGACAATTTAGAATCACCAATGAACCTAACCAGCATGTCTTCGGACGGTGGGAGGAAGCTGGAGTACATGGAGAGAACCCACTCAGACACAGGGAGAACATGCAAATCCACACAGAAAGGCCCCAATCGGCTGGTAGATTCAAGCCAAGAACCTTCTTGAGGCATCAGTGCTAACCACCCCACCACCACTGTGAAGCCCATGACAAATACAGTTAAGTAGGGTTTGCTAGCCATTAGCATCTGCTCTAGAGAATCTTTGTTGATCAAGACCTACAACCAACAATCAGACAAAATTCAATGAAATAACCCAAAAACCGAATTTCCGCTGAGATGCTCATGCATAGCGGTTGCGCTGCTGCGGTAGACCGTTTAATTTTTACAAAGCATCCATCTTTTCAAATCCCTTTTTTAAATAATTTCCGCACTTGGGCTGCCGTTGGATGAAACATAATTGACGTAACGCATGTCGTAAATCTGACGTACTTGCGCAATCAACGCCGTGGATTTTGTCAGCACTCTGCCCACAATTGAGACAACTTTCTGCACTCAAGAGAAGAATTTTCCGAATCAAATGACACATGGAACATATTAAAAAAGTTCAACTCCATTATGGTAAATGTAAATAACATATGCTTTGCAGCTAATCTGATAAAACACAGAACAACAATGGCGCTGCTTGTTAAGCCGTGCAGCAAAATGGGTTTGCCATGAAACTCTAGGCAGCCGTGAGCCAGAATTTCTCGTTCATACTCGAGGATGAAAAGGTTTGAGGGCTCCTTTAACCGCAGCCACCAAAAACATTCTCCACATCCCCAGCTGAAACCAGACCTTAGCGTACAAAAACACTCTTAGCGTAAGGATCATAATTACGTCCATTTGCTGTGAGTGGCGCTCGGCAACACGGCTCTAGTTCAGCGCCAGTTCAACCCAAACGTCTACCTCACACACCGTGCTCTGCAATTGTTGATTTTAACTCATGAGGTCTTTACAACTGGATGTAACACATTGCTTTCCACCCTTGAAGCCCGAGCTCTCACAATTCAAAGCTTCATAAAAGAAGTCGTAAAGCGCAACTGCACACGGTGAAAATCCCAGCGCCATGGCAACCACTTCACACACATGTGAAACCCTGAGCGATAGCCAGCTCTCTCTTAAACTCTCAGGATTACCGCACGGCAAAACACACACACACACAAAATTATTACATGCACAACAATGAGCTCGGCATCACAGAGAGTGATGACTGTATTAGCGCAAAGGTGATATGGAAATGGCCGCCTGATTACTCATAAAGGCCGCGAGCTGACGCAGAACAGGATCCAGAGCTACTTAAAAACCAGAGGAACAAAGCGCTGAGTGTGTGTTAATGTGTGTGTGTGTGTGTGTGTGTGTTTGAGAGAGACGGAGCTCATTCACATTCCCAGACAGTAGAAGAAGCAAAACAGTCGCCGTGATCTGGGAAGTGTCGTGGTCGGGGTGGGGAACCTGCGGCATATAACTGTCACCGACAATTATGATAAGATGCAAATTAAGCACGGTTTAAGTAGAGGGGGTAATGGGCTACATCCTCGGAAAGAGGTTTTGATAAGATAAACAAACTTAGACACTATAAATCCCATAGCGGCGATTAAGGTAATACTAACTGTCACTTTATTTCTTCCCCCGATGTGTGGAAGGGAGTAAAGAAGGAGCCTGAGCCAAGCAAACGACTTCCGCCTTTACATGGACACTAGAACTCCACTAATAATCAGAACATATCTGAATAAACAGATTTACAGGGATGGTGTAAACCTTTTGATAATCCATTCAACAGGAAGAAATCAGCTCCTAGTAGCCATGTAAACTCCTGGTTTCTCTCTGGTTGGAATAAATCCATTCTTTCTGAGAGCGAATGTCCAGGAGGGACAGAAACATGGAGGTTGCAAAACTCAAGTAATCAAGTCATGTTCCTCCACTCTATTTCTTCCCCTGGTTTTGTGCACACATTTTCACCTCATGTTTGTGCAAACTGTGTCTTTCCCTTGACTTCGGTGTCTAAAATTCACTTTGCATTCTGCCTGAGCACAGCTTTAGCGCCACAGATGTCATTTTGCAAGCGTGTAGAGTCTCCGGAATAACGACGGTAAGAAGTGGTGGTAGTATTCGGTTAATTACCCACTCTAGAATCTATTCTGCATTGTTGGCGTCATTTACAAGGCTGGTGCAGAGGAGAGTGAGCAACAAAAGTAGAGTGAAAACATAAAAACAAAGGCCTCAGCCAAGCCCGATCTTTTGTAGTTATTTATTTTAGGTCTACCATAAACCAAAATTACGTCCTGGTAGCATCAAATCTTCCTCTTCTTCTATTGTTTTTGGCGGTTGGCCAGGGTCAAAGCTGCCAAAAATCACAGAAGAAGAAGAAGAAGAGGAACCAAAATCACGTGACTAAACATCAGTATCTGCTGTGTGGAAGTCAGACAGAAATGTGTAAATTATGCGATGTGGACGCTTGGTGAGGTGGTAGTACTTGATCGTTATTCAGTACCACCAACAAAACAGAATACGTCGAGTCCACTCAGGTAAAGGCTGCACCAAAACAACAAACACTGAAGAAGAGAAAAGTTTCAAGGAGAACAATCCTCCAAAGAGGGTTAGGGAGTTTATGGCGTTGAATGACTAGAACATTTCTGGAGTAGAGAACTTTATGGAGCCAAGGTATGAGCCACCATCTCCACACTACATCAACTTTGACAGAAATATGTATTGGACTGAATCCAGTCCCATCTAGGAGAAGACAAGGAAGACAAGAAAAGACTTCTATAGGAGAGGAAAATTTGTACGGGACGTCTGTACCTAAAACTGTCAAGGTCTATTTCTAATTTGAACAAACACCTAAAGGCCAGTCAGCCATTAAAGGCTAAAAAATGCAGTAGACAGTCTTGCTAAACGTTTCTTTACATCGGACCATTTGCAACCGTTGAGTGACACATTATTCACTGTAACACCGTTGCACCAGCTGCCAGTTAGGCATTTGTTAGTTTATGAACAGAAGGGCAGTGAGACCCACAAAGCTGCCTGTCCCTTTGGCCCCATGTACCTACAGTATCTGTGTGAGTGTTTGTGTGTGTGCACTGGAATTTGGATGCACCCTGGCTTCCCTTGCTTCCAGCGCTGGGGCCTCTTGGGTGGGGAACAGGCGTTGTTTTCAGCAGGCCAGCGGTGCGACAGAGGTGACATTAAAGGGACTGTTTTACAGTTATTAGCTAATACGTCATTATCACTCTGTGCCAATAGGTGGAGCATGCCAGTGAGATCACTTTCACACCAACAACAAATGAACAAATGGGTGGAGGCCGTGCCAAATCCCCCCCCTTGACAGTCACAGGATGTGCATCTGGCACAAGCGAATACTTCCCAAGAGAGGGAAGAGTGTAGTAAGGGTGTGGTAGGGGAAAGAGGACAGATAGCAAAATGGTGAGGGGGGAAAGCAGAGTTAGCAGAGAAAGAGCTCAAAGTGGCACAATGGAGTCATGGCGTAACGAGAAAAAAATGAGATAAGAGCGTTACGACACGTTCGCAGATGAAAATCCCGGGGATGTTTCAGTACGTCTGACTCAGCTGCGGGACGGTGATGACAGTTGGCAGCTGAGATCTCGGTCAGAAATAGATTGTCATAATGGCTTATGGAATGTCCCCACCCTCTCGGAAATGACGGGGAGTGTGTGTGAGGGACCACCTGGGTGTAGAGTGTAGAGAGAGAGAGAGATAAAGGTAGAAGGAGAAGAAGAAGAAGAAGAAGAAGAAGCTTTTATCGTCATTTACACCTTGAGGTGTAAAAACAGGAAGCTCTTTTGAAGTTAAGAGTTTGACAGAAAACGTGGGAAGAAAGGGGGAGGTGACGTACTTGAAAGCTGGAAACAAACTACAGTGATATGGCGGCAAGGGCCCGTGTGATAAAACTCACTGGGTTATAGCAACGATTGGAAACAAAGTTGAACTCATCTCAAGTTTGAGTTGAAAATCAAAGGGAGCATCTGGTCAGTTGACTGGCGCATGTTCCCTAAACATTTACAACGGGAAATGCGACTTTGGTTCCCACCACCAAATGCAATCACAATGCTGATATTTTGAGCGTTTGGAGCGTTGGTTGAACCTAAATGAAGCGGCCAAGTGGTTGTTGACTGTATTTTGTTGACTGTAATTAGCTATTTCCATTCGCCCACAAACATTTGAAGTGGGAAATATACAACAGGGTTACCAAGGCAACCAGAGCATACTGTATGTGTCAATCTGGCATAAGAAAAATGCAAATGTATAGGCAGAGCTGCAACCAAACTGCTTAAAAGTAAATGCTATAAGTCAATGTCTTCATATACCAAACCTGTTGACAAGGGACAAAATTCCCACAGCAAAAGCGGCAAAACACCACGTTTGTCAAGCAAATACCCTAAACAAAACTGTTAAATATCATGTCGTAGACGTTGTCTTTCAACTTCAACTCTACTCTACAACTATAGTCTTGGTTCAGATATTTGCAAGGTACGTTAAAGGGCTGTGTTCGGACTGACTGAATTAAAGGCAAAGTGGGTGTCCTCACCAGATGCTAGCTTGGTGCAACCTCAGCTCCATTCTTGATTTTAGCACTGAGTTAGGCACCGCCAAGATGAGCTTCAAAATGAGATGTCATGGTGGTATTGGCCATCTTTATATATAGTCAATCAGTGAATATTAGCCAATTTATAATCAGAGAAAATATTTGGGGAAATAAATTAGAGATTACAGTGTTGGGGTAACTGTAAAGTAAAGGCATCATACAAGTGGTTGTAGATATTTTTTTTTCTGCAGCGAATGTTTAGTGGATTAAAAATGTCAAAGCAGGCATATCGAACGTCATTCATGAAGAGTTTCAGATTATACAAGCAGGCAGAAACAGTGGGATTTCAAAGTAAGAGCCAAGAAAACCAGACTCAGACCCAACGAAAACGTAATATTGTGTCTTCGTCTTTGCTAATACTGGCTTTGAACCTACAAGGGGTGAAAAAACAAAAAAAGTTCAAAGAAAGGTGTATGGAAAGTAGAGTCCTTTGAGTTTTTAATTCATTTTATCAGCTCCATGGCCTCTCTGCTTGTGTTACACTGTCTGAGCTGTACTCCACAGAGAGCCTTCAGACAGGCTTTTGGAGCCTTTCCCTTTTCAAGTCCCACAAAGCACATTTTTCAAATGCTTCTCATGCAGGGGAGAAATGAGAAAAGTCTGGGTGGGAAAACAGAGGGATATCGAGTCTGATAGACAGATACAGAGAGAGAGAGAGGGAGGCTTAGAGAACCAGGTCCCACATGTTTCTCAAGGAGGGGTGCTGGACTGGTGTGGTAAACATCCTAGGACTAATAAGAAGACTCTTTGAAATTCAATATGTCCATCCTGCTGCATTAAGTTACCCAGAGGACATGTGCCAGTTGTACAGCATGCTAGCAGAGAGACAACACATGTGTGTTGACAGCGGAATGGAAATTTACAGCTCACAGGGGTCGGAGTGAGACAGTTAGCGATAGGTGGATGGAACGGTTGTAGAAGAAGATCCAGAGACTACTCACAAACACAATAACATGGAGAAGAGTGAGACATGGCAACGGCGAAGACATAATCTAGTTTTGCGGTTCACTGAGCACAGTGGTCGCATCAGACAAAGTGCCAGCGGCGTCAAAATAGCAGAAACGCTCACGTTCTCATTTTCCACAATGGCGAAAGAGGGCGGGGTTCATCCTCTTCGTCTGATTGGCTCTATCACTATTCAGGCCATTACTCATTAGTCGGCCAAAGTTAATCTGTGCCTACATTTACACCAACGCTGAATAAAATGATCTGATCAGACGTATGTGTTTACACACCCGAAAAACATCAACCAGAACTGCACTTTTTGACATGTGGAACATCAAAAGTGAGTTTATTCAATACAGAGCCATGTTTTCTTCGATGTCGCTGCACACATGGATTCCAGTTTTGTTCATCTTCTCAAACACCATAAGGGTTTCCATGTTTCGGTCTCTCCCGCAAACTTGTCACGTCGCCTGATGTTTACCCCCAACATGCTCAGAAAGAATGGATTTATTCCAACCAGAGAGATGCGATCAGATCAGAAGTGCTTACATGGTTATTAGGAGAACGGATTATCAAAGGTTTACACCACCCCTCTCAATCAAAATATAGAAATACCTTCCAGCTGAGTCAGTCCATTTTGATTGACGAGGTTACGTTATTAATGGCATACTGAATGTGAACGTAGGCTGTGTTCTTTAGCCAAATAAAGCTGAAACAAAGGCAACTGGTTGTTCGAGAGCCCAGCCATGTGGGTTTCAGGTTGGAATCTTCTACAGATGTTCCTAATGAAAACCACAACCTTAACTACTAGCTCTAGCTCTAACCCTAACCTGCTAGTCATTTGGAACTGAAGATGATACTCGGATGATGATGAAACGCCCCAATGCCTTTGTGACAGCTTTGTTTTTTGGATATACCGTGACCTGGATGTCTGAGAACCTTCACTGACACACAGTTCTGTTCCATTTTACAGACCAACAGTCAGAAGAGATGTTGAAGTTCGTCAAGTGAACATACAAGTCAATGTGCCACACAAACCTACGTCAAACAGTCATGCAACCATACAACATCCCTAGATATCCTGTGACTCACTGACTTCCTGACCCTAACCCTAACCCACTGTCAAAAGGGATTATCTGTACAAGGTCCCGTGGAAATACAACACCCATGATTACTTTTAATTCACAAATGTCTCTGATAGATTTAACACTGTCCCCCAGCCAACGCTTATCCCCTAAATACATAAAAGACAGGGTAAGGGTTGAGCTGCAGTTTGAGCAACATGTTTTTTTTTGTTTTTGGCTTTTTATACGCTAACACAGAGTGCCTGCAGAGAGTGTAAAATTAGCCTCGCGCTGTTGGGTGTTGCCTCCACGCCAATGAAAGGGGAGGGAAAGCAGTTGCGGGAGATATGGCAGAAAGCATTTGGCAAGGTAATCGATTGCAGATGGCGGCCGTCGGGTGGCTTGTTTGGTCCACAGTGGTTCTTTGTGATGGCTAGGCCTGCTGTAATCCAACGGGACAAGGCAGTTTTCGTGCGCATGCATGTGTGTGCGTGTGTGTGTGTGTACCTCTAATATCGCAGTGTTAAGCTCTGCAGCCCCACAGGAATTCCAGACGCACAAGGGGGAGCAGGGGTTCACAAACAGGGAAGTAACTGTGTCACTGACGACACATTTACTGGGGCGACATTTCTTCAAAACTGATCGAAATTATTCTCATCTGTTGAACTGGACGCTAAATAAAATGATCTGATGAGATTATATGTGATTACATGACCCCAAAAAACATTAATTAGACTAGAACTTCATTGACGTGCGCAATGCGGTGGAGCCCAAAGTGGAGCATCAAGGAAATGGAAGAAGTAGAAGAAGAAGAAGAAGGTTGTTTCCAGATTAATGCCCACATGAATTCCGACATTGTTCAACTTTTGTTTGAACAACTTGTTGTTTTGGTACCTCATTTCATCTGATATTCATCCCACAAAGGCCAAACATGTGCAGAAACAATGGATTTATTACAACGAGAGAGGAATGATTGAATCAAGCATCACAGATGACACCAATGCATCAATGATTTCCACAACCCCTCTCAATTTGACTGAATATTCCTTCCGATCACACCGCTCTATTCTGATTGAGGTGGTTACATGAAAATCTTTATTCTAATTAGGATATTATTCAGATTCTTAGCAGAATACTTGAGTCTATGCAACCGGTGAGAATAGAGGATTATAGAAGTGTTGAGCTTTTACGTTCGACCAGAGCAATGTGGGTTACTGGAGCAGCAACAATTAGAGGTGCTACTAAACATTAAACTATTCAATTCCACTCTCAGATTAAGGGTCGAACTTCTGTGCAGATGAATAAATAGACAAACGCAGTCAGTAGCTCATTAAACAGAGTGACAGAGCGGCTCAAGCAGTCAGCTCGCTGCGTGCCGTCCTGGCCTTCGGAGGGTTGTAAGGTGTCACTGAGAGGTCCAGGTAACCCTATCTGCCGCGCCGAGGCCTCTGGCATCAGCGCTACGTGTCTCTCATGACAACACTATCCAAGAACGAGTGGGCATTACATGAAAGTGACTCCACCTTAAATCATCTTCGCGAATTCTCTCGGATGCACGGCTGTCACAAGTATTCACACATGCACCACCGCGGGGTCGGTTAACCGTTGAGTGCCGATGCGTGAGCCTAAAGGCGGAGCTAGCATGGACGCTTGTGATTTTAACTTTGAGAAACTGTCTGAAATCCAACAACCTGTGGTCGGTAGAGGATGGTGGTTCTATGGTGTAAAGGTCAGCACTCTGGACTCTGAATCCAGAGATATGAGTCCAAAATCTCCATGGAATCTTGCATTTGTAATAGGTATGAGCTACCCTATCAGCCATATTTATTGGACTTAATCCAGTTGCACAGTGCACAGGTGATTTAGGAGAATATTAGAAAGATAAGAAAAGCCTTTATTAATATCCAGGGGATGAAATTTGGTTTATTTAAGATCGGATAGGGGCTCAGATTGGTTGATACTGAATATTAAAATATCCCTACAGTCCTGGACGTCCCTGTTCATGACCTGGATGGATGACTGAGTCCTCACAGACTGCAGCTAGAATTGTCCTGGTTAGGTAGGAATATAAAAAGGTCTAGGTGTGTATGTGTGTAGAGGATAGAAACCATGAATCAGAGCTGATGCATGATCCTCAAACAGAAATATGATTCCATCCTGTATGAACCCCACAGCTGCGTGTGCATATTTGTGTGTGTATACATGTGTGTTTGCGGTACGCTGTTTAAACGGGATTCCCCTTTACTGTGAAGCATGAATATTGAATGAGTACAGATAGTCCTTTTGAGGACCGGGAAAGTGCACCCCTCTCCCAACACACCTGTCGTGTCACTCAGACCCTGGGCGTGCCCTTCACCAGCGCTCCTCTCCAGCCCTCGCTGCCCCAACCGGCGGCCTCATTTCCCAGAGAAGAACTCCGCCAGTCCAGGCCTCCCTGCCTGCATCAACACGGCACCCGGGTCCCAGCCCCCTTCAGGCAGCACAAAGCCCCCATTGTCAGGCACAATGCTAGGCCGCCCCCTCTGCCTTTCGCCTGGACCCTCTACCCCGTTTCCCCCCGTAAACTCTGTCCCTTCTCCCCCCACGGACTCTGAATTTTTGGTCTTTACCTTCTTTCCTCTCAACTCTTCGTGTTTAAATTGAGTCTATCAATGCGGTTGATTGTGTCTGTGGGGGTCTTGTGTCAATATTAAAGCCTTCAGTATTCCCTGCCCTCGCCCTCTGTCCCTGCCCCACCTCTCCAAGACATTTCCCACTTCTCTAACTGCTCTGTTGCCTCCTATAGTCTGTTTTCTTCTCACTTCAGCTCCATCAACAGCCTACTTTCAACAAAACTCTGGTAATTTGCAACCATTAAACACCATATTCCCATGCATCCAAATTAAACATGTTTAGAAGTCGGATAGTTGGTCTCCAACAGAATTGGATTCATTAAGTGACATACCTCTGAACCCTGCAGCCTTTCTAAAGTGTTAAATAAAGGCCGAGCAAGCCTAGTTGCACTGCATCTGCTATTTGTATTTAATTGCAGCCAAAATAAAAGCTGCAAAAAAAGGAGAATGCATGACTGAAAACTTTAAGCACGACTAGTTTAACCTGAAAATACAAAGTCAGCACACAGCGGCCTGGCACCAGTTAAAGGTACAGCTGTAATGAGGACAGGCCTGCCTGCCTGCCTGCCTGCCTGCCTGGCTGCCTGCATGCACGCCCTGCAGCAAACAAAGCTAAATGTGTCTCCTTCTTCCTCCTGGCATTTCCCCTGTTTAACAGCTCCCAACACAATCCCCAAGGCTCCACGTTCACCTGGTATTAACATGCAGTTGGATACTTTATCTGGAAACTGACATCCGATCCACAGGCCTCTGAATTTTTAAGCGAGAGAAGGCTTGCTACCTTGTAGGTTTGGTTTGGTCGGGCTTGCTTGAGCAAAGATGCTTAACTAAACAACTTGTGTACTGATACAGGGCAGACATTTAAAGATTCACATCTATATTTTACACATTAGAAAAACAGTTGTTTTCTTTGCATCTAGATGTCTGCAAGCTGAACACAAATGTATATCTATTAACAGCCGCGTACCTGAAACCTAAAATATTTAAGCAGCAATGTCAGAGGTTTCTGCTAGGCGTACTCTACGGGCTGACAGTTGGTTCTGCTTTCTCTTTGCTCAGTCGTTTGTGAACTCGTTGTGCAAACAGTGCCATCTGTGTTGCTCCAAAGTGCAGGAGCGATTCCAGACGATCGCGTCTTTCAAACCTAAAAACGCAGCAATTATTGACACCAAAAGAGCCAAAAGAAATCCTACTGTAGAGTGTGCTTTTCTGCCCTAATCTTTGCCAGGTTGTTGCAGAAGCAAACACGGCAGCAGTAGGATTAATGGACCCAATAGATGACTCAGAGAATAAAGGAAAGGCTGCCTGATTTGTCTTCCCTGGACGCTGAAACACACTACTAAAAGATAAGATGACATGTTCACTAGATCCCAAACTGATCAAGTATCTGTAGGATGAGCCACAGAGGCCCCTCCCCTCAAAAAGCCCCCCCACTAATAGCATCCTGTTGCTAGACAGCACCCTCAGAAGGCCCATGTCCATTTTCTGATGAGTCACAACTGTTTTGGAGGCCTACACAATGTCAAGAAGGTAATGTCATAATGTTATGCCTGATCTGTTTATGTATATGCAGCAAACAAGGATGTCTAAACATTGTGTACAATATATACAGAGTGTACAATAAGGAGGTAAACAGGGACGCAGTGTCAGTTTGACAGAGGCCTAACCATGGCAACCGAGGCTCTACCCTGACACGGAGGAGTGACGAGGAGGTGGACAATCCCCTACGCTTGTCCTCCTGTGTTTCCTGATCAGAGGCCGAGGAGGAAAGGAACAAAGCAAACCGAGCCACCGCGGAGCTTCCAGCCGAGCCGCGGTTTGTATTTCACATGTTAAGCGAAAGGCGACCAAAGCGCCTCCGAGGTTTGCGGGGAATTTTCCCCTTCGGCGTCTTCCAAGCCGCATTCTGGCTGAAAGAAAGAAAGAAAAAAAGAAAGAGACTGAACAAGCTGGTGAGTAAAGCAAAGAAAAGCGGGTGGAAACGAGAGGGAGGCCAGCTGCTCCGCTCGCCGAGAGAAGAAAGAAAGCAATTAGAGAACAGTGGGAGATCCCAAATAACTAGACAGTAGCCGAATGACGCAGACTGAAGGAGTCAGTCAGTAACACGCAACAAAAGTCCCAGCAGGCTAAAATACCGTCACTCACCAAGTGACACCTCTATTCTAGATCCAGGAAGGCGGCGGGGCAGTGGGGGTTATTTTGGTCGTGCACACACAGATACCCAAGTATCCATGGTGACGTACCCCTGCTCAGAGGAGCCGGCGGCAAGCAAGCAAGCAGGCAAGCAACGGGGCCCCCTCGGACGACTGTGACGACCCGACGGTGACTCAGCTGGTAGAACTTAGCCCAGCGTGCTGTGGAAAGCTGGAACGGCGCTGACCTCATTCCACAGGCCTTCCCGTATGCGAGGGGTCCGAAAGAATGAAAAAAAAGAGGGGGGGCGGAAGAGAAAAGAATGGCGGCACAAGAGAGGTGTCCTACATCTAGACCAGGGGTGTCAAACAGACAAGGTCTAGTCTGGCCCACGGCATGAGTAGAGGGCGTTTTTGCACTACAACAAAACCAAACATTTGGATTTGTCGTTATTTATAGGTTCCCCACCCCAACATCCAATTGTGCTGTGTGTGGCCCCTGATCTAAAATGAGTTTGACACCCGTGATCTGGACTAACATCTAGCGTAGCAATAATAGGCTTATTGGAGTGTGTGTTTCCTTGAGTGTTAGTGGTTCCCGTATAAAAGCTATAATTAGGGTGTTGAACATATGGTAGATGGAACGAGAAAGACATGAAGAGAGGGGAGCGACGTGAGTAAAATAAATAAAAGGTCCCGAACCGACGATTCTCTGACACGGTTCGGTCCAAGCCGTGCGGAGCTGAGGCCAAGATAGCAGCGTGTAATGACAGGGAGCGTACAGCACATCAGACAGAAACCCTGGAGCTCTGCAGCTGCAGCAGCAGCAGCGGACGTCTGCCCAGACTGTCAGTGACAACGGCTGCGTTTCCACGAACGATGTTTTCTTCTAATTCCAACTGTTTACACGGACACTAGATAAATACAGTCTGGCTGCTTCTTCCCAACTTTACTGACAACACAGACATCCCTCGCACTCGCTTCGCTCTGGACGATAGAGAGGAGGGGAACGGAGCTCGTCCTCCAACAGACTCATCCGGCTCAGCTCCCAGAGCGAACGCTACAGGAACGCTTTATTCACACCAGTCCAGCTGTACAACAACTCATCTTTCTGGAACAGATAACTCTTACTCATGTCATTGCTCCTCCATACATATTATATATATGGATATATATATATATATAAATAGATAGATAGATATAGATATGGATATATACTTAGTTAGACTTTATTGATCCACAAGGGAAGTTTCTTGGTCACAGCAGTTCAGTTGTACATAAAAAAATAAATATAATAAAAACACTCTTGAAAACCGCTAGAAAAAAATAGGTGTAAGATTTAAATAACAAAATAGAAAATTAAATTAAATTTAACGAATAAAAAAAAAATGCTAAAACAATAGATGTGAGATTTAAATAAAAAAATAAAAAAATAAAAAATAGTATTTTATTTATTTATTTATTTATTTATTTATTTTAAATCTTACACCTATTTTTTTCTAACAGTTTTCAAGGGCGTTTATATTTTATTTTATTTGTTTTTTTATGTGCAATTGAGCTACTGTGACCAAGGAATTTCCCTTGTGGATCAATAAAGTCTAACTAAGTCTAATATCATATTCATTCAGTAGAAGAAGATGACATTTGCAATGTGGTGGAGCCCAAACCGGAGCATCAAGGAAGTAGAAGAAGAAGAATTCACTAAAAAGAAACTTAAAAAGAACCTCCATGTTGCTGTCCCTCCTGGAAACTCATATTTCTACCCCATGTGGGGCAAACATGCCCAGAAATAATGGACTTATTCCACCCAGAGAACAAACCAGCAGATCAAGTGTTTACATGGTTATTAGGAGCTAATAGTTTCAAGCCAGTCTGTTCTGATTGAGGTGGTTACTTGAGACATTTCTATTCTGATTATTACGTCAACACCGGCTATTTAAAGAATCCCACCCCTTGCAAGATGTGAAAGGACATCCAAGAGAAACAAAAAGGGAGAGAAACCGCCGCTGTTGTCGTTCCGGTGACGGCGTCGGCGCACAGCAGACGGGCTAAAGCTGTCTAAACACAGATAAAGCTTCTGCTTATCACAGCGGTTCTTCTACATCAGAGATTCGGAAAACAATCGGTCGGCCCACGGTGTCTTGTGGGTCCGGGTTGTTTTGGAAACGAGTCCATCAAAAACAAGTTGTGCAGCTTTTCTCTAATAAAACACGCTCTATTAATATTTCCGCGCTAGTTTGAGTGCGCAGCAGCTTTAGCCTAATCATGAGCAAGCTACGCGTAGGAAGACAAGGAATCTGCAGGAGCAGGTGCATTTAATGACAACCTGAAGACTGATGTTGGTTGAAACATGCTCTCTCTCTCTGTCGCCTCCTTATCTCTATTTGTCTTCTACTTTCTCTATAAATCAGGGCATCAGCTGCAGCAGGCGAACCTCTCACCCACCCACTATTAGGAGCTTAGAGGTCTGATTTGCTTGCAGCACTCTTATCTGAGTCATGGATGCGGTTTTGCAATTTGTGCACCGCTGCAGAAACCAAAAAAAATGTTTAACTGATAGTTAAAAGAACGATTCGACCGCTATAATTTTCTGCAAAAGCTAAATCTAATTGTAAAAAAATCTGGAGAAAAAAACGTTTCTGCCCTTCTCAAATGATGACATCAGCGCGAACTGAACTTCTTCTTCTGAACTCGTAAAAGCAAAAGAAAAGGAAAATTCCCTGCAGCGGTTTAAAAAACACTTTTATGGTTTGGAGAAATAATGGCACACGGGAGCCAAGAGCGTTACATAACCACATCGCCGGCCAATATTATGGAGAACAAGCTCACCATGAACAATGTAACTCAACGCTTCAGTCTTAAATCCTTCGCCTAGAGTTCGCACTGTAAAGATTGT
Source organism: Chelon auratus (assembly GCA_030220025.1). Classification (NCBI taxonomy): domain Eukaryota; kingdom Metazoa; phylum Chordata; class Actinopteri; order Mugiliformes; family Mugilidae; genus Chelon; species Chelon auratus. The sequence goes on along the minus strand of JASGAT010354570.1, from coordinate 3,344 downwards.
GAGCAACAGCCTTTATATGACCATGTAATTACCCATTAACCACACGATAAAGCTGCATAACCTGCCAGGTAGTTAGTTTGCTACTTGACCCCGCCCCCTTCCTCCCAAAATGACAGCTGACTTCTAAAACACAGTGAAGTCCACTATGACTTTGTGACCTTTCACACACTTTACACACTAATCTCCCGTGCTATGCGGCCAATCTCCCACGTTTCCCGCAAGTCTGAGGCCAGAAAAATGCTAATACACCTGCCTCAGTTGCCACGGTAACCTAATCATACCTGCCCGCGAGCGAAGGTAGAAATATCCCAAATAAACTAATCAAGCAGACTCTGAGGCGTCGACAGCAAAACACCAATGACGACGGTACGAAAGCAGCAGGTGGTGCCTCTTACCTTGGAGCATGCAGCGGTACGCCGACTCGGAGATGGCGTAAATGTGCGGCGGCATCTCGTGCCTCTTCTTCCCTCTGTACATCTCGATGATGTTCTCTGAATAGATGGGCAGGTTCTTGTAGGGGTTGATGACCACGCAGAAAAGGCCCGAGTACGTCTGTAATCGAAAGTGCAAGACGAACAAACAAACGTGGGGAGTTAATGTACAGGAAGGAGAAAAGTAAGGCTGCAGCTCAGGATCAGACTCACAATAAAGAAAGACATAGTGTAAGATAAGATAAAATAAAGATATTATACAGTAGATAAATCAAAGCAGTTCATACAAAAATGATAAAATATGATGTTAAGACAAGATATGATACCATACATCAAGATAAGTAGTAGTTGATACAATATGATAAAACAGGATAACGATACAAAACAATAAATCTAAGTAACTGATACGACATTACGATATTATCATATATCATGATACAATATAATGATATCGATTATAAGACAAGATCACGATATGATGTGATCTGATACGACAGATCAACAATATGATACAATACGATGAATCAAAGTAGTGACAATATGATAAAAAAAGGGAAACTTTAGAATATGATACGATACAATAGTACGATAAATCTATGAAGATGATACGATATTATAAGGAAAGATATGATACGATCTGATACAACAGATTAACAATACAATACGATGAATCAAAGTAGTTGAAACAATATGATAAAACGGAGACTTTACGATACGATATGACAAATCAAAGTAGTGGACATGACAAGACAGGATTATGATACAATGCGATGTGATGTGATAAGATACGATGTGACAGGATAATGATATCATATAATATGATAAATCAAAGTAGTGGATACGATACGATACGATACGATACGATATGATGCGATGCGATGCGATACGATGAATCAAGGTAGTTGGTACGATAAGGCAGGATCACGATACGATACGATACGATACGATACGATACGATACGATACGATGAATCAAGGTAGTTGGTACGATAAGGCATGATCATGACGTGATGCGATGCGATAATCAAAGAAGCTGACATGATATGACAGCATAATGATAGAATGTGATGTGTCATTAATCAAGATAGTTGAGACAATATGATATGACATCAAAGTAGTTTATAGGAGCATAAGAAAAAAACACACTAAGGATGCTGTGGCTATTTTTACCAATTCAGCTTGAGATGGTCAAATAAAGTCTTAGTAGAACTGGAAGTGGGTATAAAGAGCATACGTAACACATCAGTGACTTTTAGATTACAAGGAGCTTGCACATTTCTAGCCTTATAAATCATCTGGCCTGCATTTGATCAGTGCAGCAGGACTTGTCATTATCCACTTTTTAGGATCTTACATCATCACCGTGGGCATGCAGCACAGTGATAGACACAGAGCAGACTGTTCAGAGTCGGACAGGACTGAGCGAATGGTGAATAAATGAAACGTTGAACAGACTCTCTTTGTGTTACAGAAAACAAAAAAACAACAACTCCCTAATGATGGTCATAAAATATAAATAAAGCGCAACGCAACTTTATGAATATTGTACTCAGGTTGCAGCAAATCGCCTGCAAACATTTAGCCTAGTTTCAGAGTCGTGGTGTTGCATTTGGCTATGTAATTAGCCTGACAATCTCTCCCCAGAGACTGTGTGTGGTATGAAGGCTTCTCAAATATGCTGTAGGCTAACTCGACCAGGCAGCAAGGCAGCCAGGAATGAGTGAGAGGCCCTGGTGGGGCGGGGGCTCCCCTCTTATTAGATGCTATAGAAGCTTTGCATTCCCCCCTATAGATGATACACAGAAAGAAAGGAGTTCCAGTAGTATGATCTACTTCACTGGCATGTTGGGGTTAACCTCAATGTGTCTTTACACACAGGTGTGCATACAGCACATGCCTAAAGAATGTAAAGCTTACCTACACTTAGAGGCATGTATGCATACACCAATCAGCCATAACATTAAGACCACTGACAGGAGAAGTTAAATAACATCGACCATCTTGTGACAATTCAATGTTCTGCTGGGAAACTTTTGGACCTGGCATTCGTTGGTGTGGATGTTACTTAGACATGTAGCACCCACCTAGACCAGACCAGGTACCCCCACCCCGTAACAATGACACTCCTTGATGGCAGCAGCCATCTCCAACAGGATGCAACCATAAAAACACTTTAGGAACAACTAAAAAAACATGAAGAGCAGCACAAGGTGGTGACCTGCCCCCCCACTAACAACATCCAGTTGCCAGACACCACAGGACACCCTCAGAAGGCCCACGTCCATTCTCTGATGAGTCACAACTGAATAAATGTATATATATCCTATTCAAACACGTGTTACGAAGCAGTCAGGTCTACATGGTTGGAAGCCCTAGTGATCTGGCTACAAGGTCAAAGCAACCGACATGTTTTTTTCATTGCCTTCACAGCTTCTCAGAAACCGAGAAAATGTAAATTAGAATCATGAACTGTGAAAACTTTTGCTATTAAGGACTCCGCTCTAAATCTGAGGCCAAAATGACTGATTGAAGTTCACAAATTATGACAAAAAAAACTACAAACTGTCGCCTGTAATAAATAGCTGAGCCTCTGTTTTAAAGAGCTTGACTTATTTAAGCTGTTCTGTCATCCTGGCCATGTCCTACAGGGAATCTTCTATATCAAAGTGTCAGACATCACAGCATTTGCTTGATAATTAAAACTACATCCAAGACCGTTGAGGCGCTGGGGGGGCAGGAGTGACTCAGCAGCCATAGGTTCACAACGGGGCCCCCAGAGAGCAGACTGCAGACTGTAGCCGTTACGTAACGGCTCAGTTATGGCCCTCAGTCAGCACCGAGCAACTGATGCTGCACTGCTGATACAAAAGAGAAAAAAAAAAAAATAGGGTGTTGAAGGAGAGAGAGAGGGAGG
>JASGAT010354558.1:0-34820 GCA_030220025.1 Chelon auratus | reverse complement strand
AGTAATGAGAGCCTTTTAAAAGATTCTGGTCTTGGAGCTGAGAACCAAACTAAACTAGAAACTAATCTGAACTAGAATCAACTCAGGAGATGATTCAGTATGAGAAGGATGTGTGTGATTCTGTCATTAAAGAACATCATGCACAGACAAAAACTGTTCTTGGTTCTGAAACATCGGTTAACTAACTAAAGAGAAATAAATCTAAACTGGAATCAACAAATTAAATAGGGGCTAGTTCAGCTCTAATCTGAGTCTCTGTCTCTAAAATAAATTAGAACTTAACGTCACATCTTGTTCCAAAATCTGGATCATGTCTCCAAGTCAACAACCAGCTGTTCATGGTTCTCAAACAGCGGTAGGTAGAGATCCATTAGAGACAGCAGCTGGTACAATAGACACATTTTACTACCACAAATGAACACAGGGACTCACGCTGCATTCCAGAAAGCTGGGATGTCTGATTTATTCCACTTGGAGTGAACTAGATGTGACCTCAAAGCATTCCAGGAGAACAAAGTTGAAAATAAACAACAAACATGGCCGACCACGAGAAGATAATATTTGTTTTGTTTCCTGAATTTACTGACAATGATTGAAATTGAGGTCTCCCAAGGTTTTTCCTCCACAAATTGGTAATATATTTCTCTCTGTGCTGAAAGCTAACGGTAGACGCTCAACAAACCTCCTCTCTTTAAACGTTAGACTACACTTCATCTAATAACTTCATGTAGAGAGATTATAGCGACGCGAAAGTCTCACGCAAAAGTTTTTTCTCACGCAAACAGTTTTTTGGAGCTGAAAATTCAAATTGGACAGTTGAGATCAGACTGCCCAGGATGGGACCTTTAACCAGCACAGCATTTGTCTTCAATGTGAATTATTGTAGAAGTCAGGTTAAAGCCCCTGAATGAGTTTGATCCAGAAGGTAAATCCTGCAAATTAACTCTTAATGAATTAAATCATTCCCAAATGGCGCCTCCCCTCTACCAGGGTCTGGTTCAGCTCATATACTTGTCGTCACAAAGACCCTGGATCAGATTTACAGAAACCGTGTCACTGCTTTGTTTCCTCAGCCTCATCAGCACCTGACTGTCACTGCACTTCTCAGTTTACCGCTGACTCGACTCAACACCGACGCGTTGACGTAACCATTTGTTTTCCTTTGAAGGTGCGTTATTGGTTTTTACCCCCATCCCCTCCCCCGCCCAAAGACTTGAGCGGAGCTGGTGAGTAAGGATAAAACGAAACACTGACAAAGCTCAATGCGGCAACTGGAGCTGATAAGAGGGCTGTCTGTAAATCACATAGAAGGTCCGTGAGAACTCTAGAGTGAATTATAGAGAGCTACTGCACTGCAAAAACTGAAATCTACGTGGATGGAATATCTTAAATCAAGTTTAGTTTGTCTACCAAGATAATTCTTCATATGAGGCAGTTTTTGTGTTTTTGACTATTTGACTCTCTTTCAGTGTTTTATTTGAATAAACTAATTCCACCAAATTTAAAAGTTTTAGATGAACACAGACAAGTTCAACAAACATATTAAAAACAGATAATGTCCAGATCATTGACAGTTCTGAGTGGAAAGTCTCAACTATTGATACTGACTAAACTGTTCAGTCCATATTTTCCTTGGATCGACACAAATCTACTTGTTTTTAGTCCAAAACACCAATTTGGAGTAATCTGGGTGTTCTTTGAGGACAGATAGATTTACTTCAAGTCAGATGTTCCTGTTCTATTGGCAGATCTTTTGGATCATTTTAAGTAATGTATCCCTACCAGAGGTCCTTAATCCCAACTGCCATCAGGCTGTACAACACCAGCCAACAATAACCCTGGACTTGGCTTTGTTTTGGTTTTTACAGTTATTTTCTGCACAATTAAATCTGCTTTTTGTACAAACCACAACCTCAATGTCTTATAGTTTTAGCTATTGTTTATTTGTAAAGCTTCCACCACCACACTGTACATACTGAATGGCATTACATTTCTAGTTTTCTTTCTATGTTTTATTTTTTGTATATTCCTGTGACATGGAAATTTTCCATACGTGGAATAAATAAAGAACGTCTTATGTCTCATTTTTCTGGTGAGTTCTGCAGTGTGACTGAACTGTAACAACTATGTACAGGAAAATGCCCACTGTGTAGTAAAGCCAGATAGTTTAGCACAAAAACTGATAATACTTTTTAATAAAGATTGGCCTTGTTCAGACCTGCCATTAACATTAATATTGGACTGGTTATTGTCCTATATGTAAATAAACACTGACATCATTTGGGATGCAGTTGAATATTTTAATGGATTTCTGCCGCTGTTTCAGAACCAAGAACAGCTGTTTTATTTTCATTCTACTTTAGATTTCTTTCTTCTTTAATTAGTTATATGTTAAAAGGCTCTCATTACTAATGAACAGACATCACTGATTCATGTGATCATTTCTACTAGTGGTTCAATGAATGAGTTAAACTCCTCTTCCTCAGATCAGCCCTGTTGAGTAGGTGGTCTTTAATGTGACCCAGGACTCATTGTGTGTTCACACTACCAAAGGAAGGAGGTCACATGTGTCCCAGACCACCTCCACATGCGGACTGACACCAGATCAGTGTTCACACCTGGACCTGTTTAACCTGGACTCTAGAGACCAGATCAGTGTTCACACCTGGACCGCTGACGCTGTAGCAACATATCTGCTACTGGACTTAGCCGACAGTCTGTCTTTAACCAGTGCCAGGTCGTTGGTGAACATCAGGGCTGACACTAGTGGTGGATTTTTTTTTAGCTGATTTAGCATAGTCGCTCAAAGAGATCACGGTGATCTGAAAGTTTAAATCCACAAATATGTTTATAACAAAATGATGATGTAGAATGAACAAGGTGTAGACCAACAAATCAGCATGATTCAGGAGTGGACCTGGACCTGTTTAACCTGGACACTAGAGACCAGATCATTGTTCACACCTGGACACTAGAGACCAGATCAGTGTTCACACTTGGACCTGTTTAACCTGAACTCTAGAGAACAGATCAGTGTTCACACCTGGACCTGTTTAACCTGGACTCTAGAGACCAGATCAGTGTTCACACCTGGACTTGTTTAACACCTGAGATCAGATCACTCAGGATGGATGTTAACTGAAGGTAATATTAGCTGCCTCACTGCATTCTCCTCTTATCTTTGTTATACACCTATACCTATATCTTAGTACAAACCACCTTTAACTGAGTGTAACTTCAAGGTGTGTGGACTCAAGCCAAGTGAAGAATAAACAGGACTATATCTGTCCTCTGTCTTCTCTGATATGATATTTTAAAAAGTCTTTTTCACCCCTCGTGTCCTTGCTCCAGAACTGACTCTGTCCTCGTATCACGCTCTCAGCAGGATATCTCTAAACCACAAGCTCTCCATCACAAACTGCAGGAACAGACATTTTGCGGGAAAATATTTCACAGTGCAATCCATCACACCATCTTCCCCCTGTGTGCCTGAAACGATGGTCTTTAAAAACACATTTTCAAAGGGTCACATTTTTCAGTGAATGCCACGAGTCAAGGATTTCAATTTCTCCCAGAGTCTACCTCGGCAACGTGGATTTTTGTGCCTTTTGCGTGAGATGGTGGCACAACTCGTACCTCCTTAAGAATTTCTCCTTCAAATACCACCACCACTCGCACAGGAAAAAAGCCATTAAACCCACAACTCTGAGAATGAATTCATCTCATCCAAGTCAGAGGAGATTACTAACAGGCATGCGGTGACACAAACTGTAAGGACTAAGAGGGTCTGAACGGCAGGAATCAGCCGGCTCTTGATATTTAATGATGAAATGTGAAGTAGAGAGGAATCCGGGGGCCGACACTGGCCTTTAGAGGCATCAGCTGCGATGCTCATTTCCTCCAGCTCTTCCACCGCCGCTGAACCCTGCATGTCTGGAAACTCATTCGGGCGCCCAAAGCCAAATTTAATATCCCCCCACCCCCCGGCCAAACTTAATATCATTAAAGGTGCAATCACCCTCAGACGCTGGCTGGCTGGCTGGCTGGCTGGCTGGCCGAGAAACTCATCAGGACACAGGGACATTTCATGGGATCTCAGTAGAAGTGAAGACGGGATGGAGGGTTCACCAGGAAGGCCTGGGCCTAAAGAAGGCTTACAACCGTTAAGGAATCCAATGCAGACATGATTAATAATGATTCGTTTCCCATTCATCACTTAGAAAAAGTTTGAAAAATCCTCACTGGTCATTGGAGGATACATTCTTTAGTCTCTAGTGCTGCCATGGCGTTGTGGGCTTGATGGAAGTCTTTTCAAAACTACTGAATGGATTCTTACATAGTTTGGTGCAAACACTCATCTCCCCCTGAGGATGAACTACAGTAACCGTGACGATGCTCTGACTTTTCATCTGGCGCCATCATCAGGTCAACATTGGCCGACACCAAAGAGCAGACAGACAAATAGATGTAGTATTGGTGTGATTTGCCTGTTTTCTAATTTTCTCCTGGGGGTGAACGGCAATAACTGTTAAGTGTGGCCCTCACTGGTCATTAGACGATAAATTCTTCTCAAGTCTCCATGACTCCGTGGCCTTGACGGTGATCATTTCTAATAGTGGTTGAATGAATGAGTTAAACTCCTCTTCCTCAGATCAGCCCTATTGAGTAGGTGGTCTTTAATGTGACCCAGGACTCATTGTGTGTTCACACTACCAAAGGAAGGAGGCCACGTGTCCCAGACCACCTCTGGACTTAAAGATGGACACTTGATGGGTTAGATCACTCAGGAGGGATGTTAATATGAGGTCTGATTGGGTGCCTTGAAAATACGTTGGTTTGGACTGACTGACACTTCCCTTGCATCTCTGTTATATCTTAGTATAAACCAGCTTTAACTGGGTGTAACTTCAAGGTGTGTGGACTCAAGCCAAGTCAAGAAGTTTCTAGCGCCGCCATGACGTTGACATTTGTGGCTTTGATGGACGTATTTTAAAAAATCCTGCATGGATCATTACACAATGTTGTGCAAACACTCGTCGTTCCCTGAGGATGAATTGCAATAACACTTTTAATCAGGCATTAGCATCAGGTCAACATTTTTATTTGTCCAATACTCTGGCTTTAGACCAAATTAAAGATTGTTAATTGTTTTAGATCTGACCAAAACCACATCCTTGTAGCATCAAAGCTGCCAAAAAACAAAGAAGAAGAAGAAGCACAATCTTGTGTCTATTTGTGTTTTCTATGTAAAATGGATATTTGGTGAGGTGGTAGTAGCATCATTCTTGTTTAACAGCTTTCTGTTTTCCATTGACCTGCAGTCCTCTCTACTAAATGATTAAAACCACAGAGCTGAAGTTGAGCTGTAGACCACCCTCTGAGGGTGAATAGTAATGTGGTCAGAGTGGTATTTATTCTGGCTGGTGGTTTACTGTTACTGCTGGATTTCATGGCGCTTTGTCCTGAGGGGCTGTAGCTGCTCTTTGCTGTACGCCGCCACCGCCGCCGCCGCCGCCGAGTGTCACGCCCTCTGACAGGACAACGCAGCGCCCAGATGGCAAAGCTTATCTGTATGCTGAGCAGCTCCAAGGACAAGAGTCTCTGAGGACGTATGTCAGATAGGAACGCCGGCCTCAGCCACCCTGCTGCTGATAGCATACCCATGACTTTAATGCCTCCCCCCACTACTACTATTACTGCTACTACTACTACTACCTGTGTCCTTGAAGCACTGCATCCAATAAACGCTCTGAAATTCTGTAAATCCTCGTTGGCTTTCTGCCATCGTATATAAAAGTGTAACAACAAAAGAACAACAACTAAGTGTGAAATGTTGCCTCACGTCTTCCCGTGCTAATAAAACCATCAACTAACCATTGCAGCTCTAAGGTGCTGTAGCGACATATCTGCTACTGGACTTAGCTGACAGTCGGCCTTTAACCGGTGTCAGGTCGTTGGCGAACGTCAGGGTTGACACCAGACTTTAGCTGATTTAGCTCAAAGAGATCACGAAATCTGAAAGTTTAAATCCACAAATATGTTTATAACAACATGATGATGTAGAATTAATAAAGTGTAGACCACCAGATCAGCATGATTCAGGAGTGGACAGCTCTGTACGACGGTTTGTAGCTCTTCTTAGCTTCCCAGCCTCCCAGCTAAGAAATGGTGTATGAACTGAGTCTGGCAACACTAGTTTAACTCATTGTAGCATGGAAATGAGTTGCTCTTGAAATGAAAACTCACATCAAAGAGTTATTTCGTCGTTCGTCACTTCAAGATCGGTTCTTTTTCATCCAATACAGAAAATTTATTTGATAGCTGGAGTGTTGCAGGGGATTCGGGGCGCTGAAGAAACTTGATGCTACGTTTTGTCTTATTGGCAGGGATCCACGGCTCACTCTGACTTGGAGTGGAACTTATCAGGGCACTTTGGTTTAGCACTCAATTGAGTCCAGCGATCCGTCCGGCTGGTAAACACAAGGGACAATTAAGTCAATGTCTGCGGCAGTTGTTGTGGAGCCAACTGTACCGTAGGTGACCAGAGAGTCTAGAAGCTTGTCTTTGTTTCTGATTTGGTACAGTACAGATATTCTCCCTTCCAGCTCAGACATTTTCTGGGCCAGTCGGAGGCAGCTGTTGCAGTCGGATGGTGAGATAGGTGGAGGCATAGCTGCTAAGTCATTGGCTAAAGTTAACTTAACTTTGTTAAATTTTACATACTTATACAATGTGTATAAAATGACTAATAAAATCCTTCATCCAGGTCTCCTGTGGAATCAAATTCAGTGTTACCAGCGAATAGTTCATTGTGTTGTGTGTAGAATATCATAAATGTTCTTAAATTCAGTTTTCACATCTACACCACATCTAGTCACTGCACAACGTCCAGGTGTCATGGGGCTAACTGCACTAGTAGTTCAGGTTTGGTCCAGGTAGTCCAGGTTTTACTTTCTCCTGTTAATATGGGGTTAAAAGAGACTGTAAGAGGAGACTGAAGCTGTCTGTATCATTATAATTAAAGTCCTAAGTGGACGTTAATTAATTTAAAACTGGCAGCTCACCAGCCGGCCTCCACAGTGAATACAGACAGGCGTTCGTCCTTTTCCAGCTGGAAGCAGATTGCTCCCATCTGTCCGGGACTCGTAGCTGACTCAGGCGTTTATGTTCCAGAGAGGACAGGCGATGATGGCTGAAGGGCTCCGTGTCATGTTCACACATCATCAGCCTTAATTCCCTGTTACCGTTCACATCACAGCGGTGACGACACCTGAGCGACCCCTCTGTCTGGAAACATGCGCTAAAGACAAGCTAATGGGGAAATGTTAACTGGAGGTGTGCTAGTCACTGATTGAATCCTCTGAACTGACAGCATACAATCACTATTAGCTGCGAGGCTAGGAAGCTAGGGAGAGCTACTGTTAGTTGGGAGGCTAGGAAGCTATTGAGAGCTACTGTTAGCTGGGAAGCTTGGAAGCTAGCTAGAGCTACTATTAGCTGGTAGGCTAGAAAACTAGGAAGAGCTACTATTTGCTAGGAGGCTAGGAAGATAGGACGAGCTACCATTAGCTAGGAGGCTAGGAAGCTAGGAAGAGCTCATGTTAGTTGCTAGGTTAGAAGGCTAGGAAGAGCTACTGTTAGCTGGGAGTTTAGGAAGGTAGGATGAGCTACCATTAGCTGGGAGGCTAGGAAGCTAGGAAGAGCTACCGTTAGCTGAAAGGCAATGAAACTACGAAGAGTTACTATTAGCCGCGATGCAAGAAAGTGCTACTATTAGCTGGGAGGCTAAGAAGCTAGGAAACGCTACTGTTAGCTGGGAAGCTAAGAAGCTAGAAAGATTTACCATTAGCTGGTAGGCTAGAAAACTAGGAAGAGCTACTATTTGCTAGGAGGCTAGGAAGCTTGGAAGAGCTACCGTTAGCTGGGAAGCTATGAAGCTAGCAAGAGCTACCATTAGCTGGGAGGCTGGGAAGCTAGGAAGAGCTACTATTAGCCGGGACGCTAGGAAGTGTTACTATTACCTGGGAGGCTAGGAAGGTAGAAAGAGTTACCATTAGCTGGTAGGCTAGAAAATTAGGAAGAGCTACTATTTGCTAGGAGGCTAGGAAGCTAGGAAGAGCTACAAAGCGTCGTACAGAGCTGGTGTTTCCTGAATCCTGCTGATCAGTTGATCTACATTCATTCTAGATCATCATGTTATTGTAAACATATTTGTGGATTAAAATGTTCAGTTTTTCATCGTTCAATATTCTCTTTGTGGTGGTTTTTGAAGAAGAGTCAGGTAACAACACAGCCTCCACTCCAACTAGTTCATTTTAACCAAACACTTTTGGTATGAAGGTAACATCTGTGATTTTTCTGTGACGACCACGTTAAACCTGACATTCAAAACAAATATAAAAACAGAGGGAAGTGAACTGAAGAAAGACAACCACCGTGACGGTGCTCCAGACAAAGAAAAACCCTCCACGCTGAGAATAGTTTTTACTGACGGAGAGCCAGAAGGTCTGCTGCTGCTGACCAAGAATGAAAAGCCGCCACTTTTACCTCAGTGGTTGACAAAGAGGGAACAAGAATCTCCCAGAGAGTCTTTGTGGAGTTCCTGTCGTTAGTTTGACAAAGTGACATATCGCTGAAGGTCAGTGTGACTCACCTCCACGTCCTCTGTTCAGTCACTTTAACATCTATAGTGGAAGTGCATTGTGTTATATTTGTGCTGTTTACTGTTGACTCTTCAAGCGTCCTCTGGCACAAGACGAAGCCAAAATGAACTGCAGCCTTTCAAATGTGAGAATTTAATAACGTTGTGCTGCAATTTAGTGATTATACAATTCTATTATTTTACTAAAAAACAAAATATAAGTGGATTATTGAATTATCACATCGTCAAAGGATTATAAGTCAACTAGATGAACACTGTGTTGCTAAATGTGGTTAGTCGAGTATAAACTCAGTTCTTATGAGGCACGTTTCAACCAATACAGAGAAAAACAAAACCTCTGCACCAACTGGGTCAATCAGAGACATTTAATTGGAAACTAATTAAACTATTTTAAACGTACTGGACTGAATCCAGTCGACTCTAGGAGAAGACAAGGAAAGACTTTAGGAAGCTACAGGAGACCAACTCTAGGACATTTAGGATCACATCAGGTCTCAAGAGTAAAAGGTTGGTAAAAAGAAACTTGATCGGGACATCTCTACTCCACACTACAGATGCTAGTTTAGGAAGTTAACCAAAGGATTAATCAGCAAAAATAGATTAACGAGTTGAAGGAATAATAGTTTGTTGCAGCTCTAACTTTCTACAAACCTCTGATCAACTCAACAACTCTGCTTGGATTAAATGTTGTGATTCAGTCCAGATAAATATATAGATGGAGACTCCTCTTTGTCTCTTTTTATATAATATCAGCCCTCTGACCGAACAAACAAATCCTCAAATTCAAAAATGTTCACCATCTTCTCTTGTATCTCGGCTTAAAACAATAAAGACGAGCGACAGTGGCGGATGGACACACCGATCACTGTGTGTTTGCTGTGAAAAGGTCAAACCATATGCTACTTAAATTATTAAAACTGATCGGCCAATAGAACAGGAACATTTTCTCAAATAACCCACAGATTTCTCCAGACTAATGTTTCAGACTAAAAAACAAGTAGATTTGTGATGATACAAGTAAAATATGAGCAGAATGGTTTAGTCAGTACAGACATTGATCTGGAGATGATCTATTTTTAACGTGTTCAGATGCTTGAAATAATAAATTCTGACTTTGACAAAGTAGTAGTAGTAAACCTTTGGAGTTGAGCTAGTTCTCATTTCATAATCATTAACTTCCTACACTAACAGGTTATAGAACTGTAAGAAGAATTATCTCACTAGATCTCTGACTGAAGATATTTCACCTTAATTCGATTCCAGTTTTTACAGTGTACATTAACAGGTCTACACTAACATTGGGGTTTAATTAATCTGAAAGCTCAAGGGACAAAAACACGGTTCCACTTCCATCCGACACTTTGTGGAGGATTAACTTTAACGCCCGTTGTTCCGCAATCCTGTTTGTGCTTCGTCGATACCTAAAGTAAACAGCAGGTTCAGCTGTTTTTATTTTCCTCCTCAACCTGGCGGTTACACTGCAACAACTTTAGAGCATCTGACTGGCTTTTAGCTTTCTGTTCCTAAATGATCTTAATAAACTATTATAACTTGTTATTGTAGGAAGTTAATGATAAAAAAATAAGAACTAGCACAATCCTAAAGGTTTCAGATGAACACGGATGAGAGCAACAACTGACTGTGAAGTCTCAACTATTGCTGTCGACACCATCTACTTGTTTTTAGTCTAAAAAAACTAGTTCAGAAATATTTGGGTGTTCTTGGAGGCTACATAGATATATCAGTTTTAAGTCAAATGTTCCTGTTCCATCAATTTTTAAAGCTGTGTTTTTGCAGTGTTGATAAAATGCCTCATTCTGGCATCGCTTGACTCTATCGAAGAGAAAAATAGCGGAAAGTGAGTGTGACCGACCCCGGCGAGTGGGAGGGAAGCTCGGCAGGAGGGGTATCCTTTTCTTTCTTTTACGCATTTCCATTTCGAAGGACACCCTCCGCTCCCCCTTCTCCCCCTCCTCCTCCTCCCCCCGGCGGGTTTGACACTTCACAGGAAGCAGGCCGGCCAACTGCAGCTGTCACCCGGGCCGTGACTCAGTCGAGCCACCAAAGCCACCGAGAGACATTTGAATACACGGCTAACAGGAAACTGGCGGGATGCGGCATTGATTTTATGGCGGCTCAGAAGTGACCGTGGCAACCGTTCGATAGGGCAAGCTGTTAGCACCTGAAGCCTCGCACAAAGGGGCCACTCTCTAAAAGCTATAAAAAGGTTAAAAAAATATAAAGTGTTTGTGGCGGAGAAAGAGAATACAATCTGGTTTTAAATGCATGAACTTCTGTAAAATAAAAGAGAGAAGGGAGGTGGTGTGACTGAAGGATGGAGGTGTGGTGAGAGTTTACCTGGAAGCTTTGCCACAGCTGTTGGGCCAGCGCAATGATCTCAGAGAGGATGTGACGGACGAGGAAGGACTTTGAGATGTTGCTGTTGCTGCCCAGCGTCATCAGACACTCCTTCAGCGTCTCTGAAGCCTGGAGCTAAGGATTAGAAAAACGAGGTTATTGCCGACTTCTTTATCTATAAAATTATACTGGTTAGCATAAGTACTCATTTATAACGGGGTTTCTGCAGCGTTCATCTGGATTTGTTTACGTAAAGATTTGAATCAGTCTCGTTTCCCAGCAAGAGAAACGAGAGGCAAACAAAAACATAGAGGCTACGCAATAAGGTGGGGAATTCCAGGTGCCGGGAATTACCTAAAGATTTACCCAAAAACCTGGACGTCAGGTACAAATCCTTGATTTGTGGAAAAGTAAACGTAATGATTGATGTGAGTAGAGTAGGGCTGCAAAGGGTCGCCAAAGTCACTGATGACTACGTCAATTCGTCAATTTGCGTGGAAGAGCTAGAAACTTTGCTTTTCTTTTTGGGTGCCAGGAATGCAGAAAAGTCAAATCCCCATTGGCCAAAAGAGTGGGAATTCATTAACCAGGACCCAGATAGATAGGCTACATTACAAATAGTTGGGATGTTCTTTTCCTGGATATGAAAGAAGTCATCGACAAAATGGTCACAGATGTAGGAAAGTATTGAATGACGTGAGTAGAGGTGGGCGTTTTGCATAGAAAAGGTTGACGCTTTGCAATGTGGCGGTTTCTGGTGCCAGTAATACCAAAAACGATCCAACAATGCCGAACCTGAACATCAAAAGTGTCGGAATTCATTGACCAAGACCCAGTGAGTTGCACAAAACTGGAAACACCCATCGTAAGGAATGGTAGGTTCAGATGCCACATCCTCGTTTCCCAGCTGGAGTAACTGATCTAGTTTTGGACAAGATTGCACATGAGGAAGTTCTCGTCCTAGAAATGATGGCATCAGCAAAATAGTCACAGATTGATGGGAGTTGATGAGAGTTGAGTAGAGACGCAACGACTCAGAGAAGTCAACGATTTGCAATGCGTCATCCAAACTGATAGCTCTACAGCATCAGCTAGGGATAAGATGTGGGTCCCTGTACATATTACAAGTTTAGTTTTAGACTTAAAAATAAAAGTTTATTTGATTCTAAAACCAAAGATAAACAAGTAAATGTATGTTTCATCTTTCAGTCCTTGGAGGCTAGTTAAGCTAGGAGGAGTGACTGTTGGTTTTTGACTTGCTGCACTTTTTTATTTCTTAAATCACGTCAGTAGAAAGTAAATTAAGGCTAATATTAACTTTATTTGATTTAAAACGACATAATTTGGTCAATGGACCCAATATGCTGCTCAAGCACATCTCAACCATTTCTGTGTATTCTTTTCTTTTCTAACGAGGAGGAAAGTTGAACTAAAGAAAGTGTAATTCAATCTGCTTTGGATCTGCCTCTAACTGCTGATAACCCCGGGGAGCTGAGTGATAGGAGGACATCATCTGTGAAATCGTCTGGAATGATTATCCTATCAAGAGATAAATTTATATCTTTGGAAACCACTGAGGAGAGGAGGCGGTTATTCAGTTCTCCCACTGGAGCTTTGGAAGCATCAACCTGTTCAAATCTCAGATAGTCCAGTCGATTGCTTCCAGACAAAATTTAATAAAGTCTTCACGGTGTTTTGATTTCAGTGATGGTGTCAGTTAGGGTCAGACAGGAAGTCACAAGATGTAGATTCTATGCAGCGATGTGGCTAATGGCTAGCTAACTGTTGGAGATATCAGATATTACTGTTAGTTGGGAGGTTAGAGCGCTAGGAAGAGCTACTATTAGCTGGGGGGGCTGGGAAGAGCTACTATTAGCTGGGAGGCTAGAAAGAGTTACTATTAGCTGGAAGGCTAGGAAGAGCTACTATTAGCTGGGAGGCTACGGAGAGCTACTAATAGCTTGGAGGCTACGAAGAGCTACTATTAGCTTGGAGGCTAGAAAGAGTTACTATTAGCTGGGAGGCTAGGAAGAGTTGCTATTAGCTGGGAGGCTAAGAAGAGCTACTATTAGCTTGGAGGCTAATAGCAGCACCCACTGAAACCTAAAACAAACTACTGCTGCAACAATTACTTGGTGTGAAAGGAAATCAAACTATTTTGATTCTTCTATAATCAGTAAATATGTCACATCATTTCAGGCAGAGCTTCCAGATATTACCAGCTGCTCAGATGATTTGCTGTGAGACAGTAAATAGACCATTTTGGTCCGGACATGTATTCACAGTGAGACGCATCATAAACCCACGCTGCACCTGCACCTCGTTCTTCTGTCGTCAGAAACTAATTTCCAGGAGCCGTGATTGATGTAAACAGAGCGTCTCTTGTCTTTTTGTGTGCAACGTCACATAAAGACGAGTTACAGGATAGGAATTGATCACAACACTGGTGGAGGTTGAAATATTCACTGCAGCCAGATGAGACGAGATGGAAACACAAGAAGACATTCAGGTTAGATAAATGGCAAATTTCAAACTACAGCAGTGGAAATGTGCTCAGTTTTAAAGAGATTATCTAAGAGGCCAGGAAGCTAGGAAGAACTACTACTAGCTAGGGATAAATTATTAGTTGGGTGGCTAGGAAGCTAGGAAGAGTTACAGTTAGCTGTGTTAGGAAGCTAGGAGGAGCTAGTTGGGAGGCTAGGGAGCTAGGAAGGGCTACCATTAGCTATGATGCTAGGGAGCTAGGAATAGTTACTGTTAGCTGTGTTAGGAAGCTAGGAAGAGCTAGTTGGGATGCTAGGAAGCTAGGAGGAGCTAGTTGGGAGGCTAGGGAGCTAGGAAGGGCTACCATTAGCTATGATGCTAGGGAGCTAGGAATAGTTACTGTTAGCTGGCAACCTAGGAAACTAATAAGAACTACTTTTAGCTCGGTTAGGAAGCTAGTAAGAGCTAGCTTTTTTAAGCAGCGAGGCTTTTCACTTACCCCAACACAGACCAGAATAACACCCGTAACCATGGCAACCATACACAAATATGGAGACAGTTGCAGATAAAAATATAAATGACATGAAAACAGAGACTAGAACAAACAGATTTGACTGAAAGGACTAAGAACGAAGCGTGGCGTCAGAGGGAACAGTTGTAGATCAGAGGGTCATGGTCTCGTCCCTCCACAGACATTAAACTGATGGTGAACAGCGTGTTTAATAGATTAGTCCGCTGTCGTTCTCGTGTCAGGAGACGATCCCAGTCTCATAATTACCCCCCGTCACTCATCTCTGACCTCCATCACCACGTCTGGATTGTCTTCAATGATCAGTTTGACTGGCGGCGCCACGGAGAGCTCATTAGAGGGACGTCCTCCTCCAGGAAGTTAGAGACAATATCTGGGTTTAATGGGAGCACTGCTCTTTATATCAGCCATAACATTATGACCACTGACAGGTGAGACAGCATATTGAACATTTAGTCCCTTAAAGCTGATATAAAGAGGAAGAGGAGGAAGAGATGAAGGAAATAGAGGAGGAGGAAGAAGAAGAAGAGGAGGAGGAAGAGAACAAGGAAGAAGGGCAGGAGGAGAAGAAGAAGAAGGAGAAGGAGGAGGAGGAGAAGGGGAGGGAGAAAAAAATAAGAAAAAGAAGAAGTAGGAGGAGGAAGAGGAAGAAGTATAGAAGGAAGAGAAAGAGGAGGGAGAGGGAGAAAAAAGAAGAAAACGAAGAAGAAGACGAAGTAGGAGAAGATTTAGGAGGAGGAGGAAGAGGAGAAGGTGGAGGAGGAGGGAGAGGGTGAGAGAGAAAAAAGAAGACAAAGAAGAAGGAGGAGGAGACGAAAGCGGAGGAGAAGTGTCAGAAGAAGTAGAAAAAGCCAGAGGAGGAGGAAGAGGAGAAGGAGGAGGAAGAAGTATAGAGGGAAGAGAAGGAGGAGGGAGAGGGAGAAAGAGAAAAAAGTAGACAAAGCAGAAGGAGGAGAAGAAGAGGAGGAGAAGTGTCAGAAGAAGTAGAAAAAGACAGAGAAGTAGTAAAAGATGGAGGAGGAGGAAGAGGAGGAGGAGGAGGAGCTCAGAAAAGCTCAGTGACCGGTTGTGAAGGTGTTTCTCTGGGAGTAGAGGAGCAGAGGAGCAGAGTAATGATCTTCCAGCTGTGGTGATACGGGTCACTGATCTCAGCTGATTAAAATTCAACACCTTATGTTTTCATCCTGGTCGATGTTAACCCCACAGGGACACGAGATACTGGCTTCTCTGTCTTTTCTATTACTGACGGCAACTTGTACGGAGGGTGAAGTTCTGACCCAGATGGAGGGAGGAGGGAGGAGGAGGGAGGAGGAGGGAGGAGGCCGTCTGACATTTAAATCTAAAGGTTGTAGATCTTTGAAACCGTGCTGAACTGAGCTGATGAGCTACTGCTGGGATGAAAACCTGAGGAACAACATCACCTGTTGTCCACCAACCATTACTGGCTAATACACACCGATCAGCCACAACATTATGACCACTGACAGAAGACGTCAATAACATTTAAACCATCTTGTGACAGTTCAGTGTTCTGCTGGGAAACTTCTGGACCTGGTATTCATTGATGTGGATGTTACTTAGACATGTAGCACCCACCTAGACCTAGTCATAATGTTATGGCTGATCGGTGTTATGGCTGATTGGTGTAGTTCAAGTCTGTGCAGCCCTCTGTCTCATTATGCTTTATCAGATCAACCATCCACCTAGGCCTCCTCACGCGGGGCACCATATCGTTACCCATCTGGCTCCGTCCTAAAATAATCAGTTAAAAGAAAAAAGGACTTGATTTCATTAAGTCCTGGTTTGATTGAAGTTTCCCGTCAATCCTGACTCGGGTCTCGTTTAGAAATTCATTTGAGTCTCCGTCATCGTGGATTAAATTATTACTTCATGTGAAGGATGTTGTGACTGTTTGCATCAATCTCAATTATCTGAATAACTTCAGAGTTAAAACGTTTTTAGACTTTTAGGAGGAGGAGGAGGAGGAGGGAGAATATGAAGGAGGTGGTAAATGAGGAGAAGGAGAAAACAACTTCATTTTATGGCAGCTTTGATGGGAAACATTAAAACAGTAGAAGAAGAGGAAAAGGGAGGAGAAGGAGGGGGAGAGGAATGAAGAGAAGAAGAAGAAGGTCAAGTAAAAGGAGGTGGAAGAGGAGGAAGATGGAGAATTGGAAGGAAGAGAAGAAGAAAGAAGAATGAGGAGGAGGAGGAGGAGAAGAGGAGAAGAGGAGAAGACTTCTTCATTTTTTGGCAGCTTTGATGGTAGAAGAACAACAGCAAAAGGGAGGAGGAGGAGGGGAGGAGAGGAAGGAAGAGAAGAAAGAGGAGAAAACTTTGAAGGGCAAGTAAAAGGAGGAGGAGGAATAGAAGAAGAAGGAGACGGAAGAGAAGAAGAAGGAGGAAGAGGAGGAAAATGAGAAGAAGGACAAGAAGAAAATGAATGGGGAGGACGAGGAGAATGAGGAGAAGAAGAAGAAGAAGAAGAAGAAGAAGAAAAGGAGTAGCAGGGGGAGGATATGAAAAAAGAGAAGAAGGGAGAAAAGGAAGGAGGTGGAAAATAAGGAGAAGGAGAAAAAGACTTTTTTGGCAGCTTTGATGGTAACCATTAAAACAGTAGAAGAAGAAGAAAAGTGAGGAGGAGGAGGAGGGGAGGAGAGGAGGGAAGAGAAGGAGAACATTTTGAAGGACAAGTAAAAGGAGGAGGAAGAGGAGGAAGAGGGAGAAGGGGAGAAGGGGGAGGAAATTAGGAGGAGAAGAAGAGGAGAAAACTTTGAAGGACAAGTAAAAGGAGGAGATGATGATGTGTCATTGAGCTAAACGTAGTAAAGATGATGTTTGAAGTCAATAAAAAGGTTTATATGGAAATGATTGTTCAGCTCAGTGAAGTCCGCTGATTCATAACCAAGGTCACTGATTCATCTTCTCCGTGTTTGTGCCTCCACCACAAATAAATAGAATAAATATAGTAATAATAATAAGAATATTTGAAGCTCAACCTTGACCCTGTCAAACCTCAGTTTCTAAACTAATCATCTTTTTTACATTTTCTTTCAACAGTCAACAAGAAACAACATAATGGACCCTGAATGACTTCCTGTGGCAGAGCTAGAAGACGTTATCCAGCTGTAGCTGCTCCTCAATCAAGACACTTCTTCTTCTTATTCATTCATATCAAATTTTAGGTTTCATCTGACTGATGATCAGTTTTTAGTTGCATCTACGAGCCCTGAGCTGCTGCTGCTGCTGAGTCAACACATATAGATAATCCCGTCTGCCCTTTAATAAAATAAGACTTTATGAAACTTTAACGACGCCCCAGGGACACAGTGACGTGTTAAAACTGGTCAGATAAGAGTCAGAAAATATCTTTAAAGGTTACACAAGTCAAGATGGTGGTTTTAGTTTGGAATGAATTAATCTATCAATAAGTAGTTGATTAATAATTTGATCAATTAACCAATAAATAATAACAATAACTTCCAGCATTGAGCTTTGAATCATAAGAACACAGTTTAACTTGAAGTCTATGACTGAATAGTCAAAGTTTAGCTTTTATATGTGCAGAAACACACTGACATGCCATCCATTTTAGGTTTCAACACTTTTACTCACTCTTCTCTTGAACGTGTCCGTGCTTTATCAGCTGTTAGCATTTCCATTAGCATCACCATTAGCATCTGTGCTAGAGAGTCTTTATCAGCCCCAGGCACCAACCAACAATCGGACTAAACTCTCTGGAATGGACCAAAGTTCTTCTTCTTCTTCTTTCTCTGAGATGTTGGTAGTTTAGATCTACTTGTCAGATTACTGCCCTCTGCAGGACACAACTAATAACAGCAGATGTTCTCTGTTGAGATGCTAGTTTTGTCGACGCTGCTGCAGCGCTGTTTCCTTGTTTATACGCATACCTCATCAACACCAGCCAATCAAAACCATGAACTGCAGCACCAGCATCGTAATCTTTCCTACTCACCCTGTTGGAGTCACTCCTGTGCAGCAGCATCCCAGTCAGCTCCCTCAGCGGCGCCTCCACCCGTCTCAGGAACTCCTCAGGCGGCGGCCTCCGACAGCAGAGGAGCTCCGTCGCCTGGGCGGCGGCCCGGCAGGCCTTCAGGACCAGGTCCTTAGGTCCCAGCGCTGGAGGGTCCCTGCAGGCCCCCACCACGGAGTCCAGGAGCTGGAGGACGGTGTCCGCCAACACCGAGCCCACGTCCCCATCGGGGCTGAACCACAGAGCCTCCAGGCCTCTGCTCGGCCCTTCTCCTTGGTGCAGGGCGCACAGCGACTGGAGGAAGTGTACGTGAGGAGACAGGTTGTCTCCACGTTGACTGGAGGGAGGAGGAGCTGGCTGGGGGGTGGTGGGGGCGGCGGGGGTGAGGACAGCGGGGGCGGCGGTGACAGTGGTGGTGGCGGCGACCACAGGTTCAAGGTCCTGCAGCATGAGGTCGGGGGTCTCCGAGTCGTCGTCCAGTTGGGGTTCTGCTCTGAATGGCGCGCTCTCTGGACCAAACAGATCCTGAGAAGCGTCGTCCATTCTGTTATCACTGTCTGAAAGATTTTACACAGAAAACTCCTGATTAATGCTGATTAATGCTGATCAATGCTAACCGCTGCTAAAGGTTGCTAACACCCACTTAGAGCGGAACGTTCATGGAAACCTACCTGGTTTAGGTTTGGACGTCTACCTGAGCAGAAACACGCTGGAAAGCAGCGCTGACATGCTAGCTATTAGCATCACCATTAGCTTAAACTTTGGTGTTGTCTTTAGCGTCAGTTTTTTTAGCATTGTCATTAGCATCGATTTAGTCTTTAGCGTCGCTAATTGACCCGAAGAAATCAAGTTTACCATCCCGTGCGTCAAATTGTCGCATTTGAGCTTAAGTTTGTCAAAAGTCATGAAATTAGATAAATTCTGCGTTAGCCAACGATAGAAAGTTATATGTACTAATTAAAAATGATTATGGGGCGTGCTTCTCTTTACAGTTGTATTGTCCTGCAACCAATCAGAAGCCTTGATCGCTGTTAACTGTGATAGCGGACTCTAAACATCTAGCTTCTCTGACGGCAGCAATTTAATAAACTAATTCAACTCCACAGCGTTCAGATGACAACCCCATTAAGCCACGCCCCCAAACGATCTGATTGGCCCGGCAGATGTTTGCAGGACCAGAATCAATTCCCAGTGGAAAGACTCCAGATAAACTTCTCTGAAGACAAATCTCCAGTTTCTGCACGTCGCTTTAATGCAGCACCTATTAAGTTAGGAGCGCTAAGCTAAGCTAAGCTAAGCTAAGATAATATGTCCAAATAAAAGAGCCACAGTAACCAACCATCATCTGTTATCTCCCTGTCATCAGGACACAGCTCTAACATTTTAATTTAATCCCACAAACATCAAATCATTCAGATTCAGATTATCGTCGCTATGGCGCCGCTAAAAGACTCCTCTGTGTTTGAGGAGCTCCATGATCGTCTGTTGGGCTTTTAAAGTGTAAATGAAGGAAAAGAAGCGATGGACGTTGATTTAATCCGTCACAGCCTGGACGTCCTAAACGTCTCCGCTCGGACACCGAGGCTCAGATTTAGGAGGACGGAGGCGTCAAGACTGCGATGTTTACGACCGAGTGTTTTTATGAAGAACGATGGATCAGAAGCCAGGGGAAGACCTGGAGGAGGAGGGAGGAAACGGGAGGAGGAGGGAGGAGGAAACAGGAAGAGGAGGGAGGAGGAAACAAGAGGAGGGAACAGGAGGAGGAGAGAGGAGGGAACAGGAGGAGGAGGGAGGAGGAAACAAGAGGAGGAGGGAGGAGGAGGGAGGAGGAAACAGGAGGAGGAGGGAGGAAAGAGGAGGAAACGAGAGGAGGGAGGAGGAAACAGGAGTAAAAATGAAGTGAAGGATGAGGAGACGAAGAAGACGAATAAGAAGACAGAGGAAATAAAAGGAAGGGAATGAAATGAAGGAGGAGGAGGAGTAACAAGAAGTAGTAAGTGGAAACATGGACGGGAAGGAGAAGAAATGGAAGAGTGAGAATAAAGAGGAGTAGGAGACGAAGGAGGAGGACATGACAAAGAAAAAAAGGAGGAAGAAGAGAAAAAAGAGAGGAGGAGAAGGAGAGAAGAAGAAGGAAGAGGAGAAAACTGGCGAGGAGGAGGAGTTGGAGGAACAAGAAGTAGTAAGGGGAAACATGGAGGAGAAGGAGAAGAAAGGGAAGAGAATAGAGAGGAGTAAGGGAGGAAGGAAGTGAAGGAGACAAAGGAGGATGTGACAAAGAAAGAAGGAGAAGTAGAAAGAGGAGTAAAAAAGGAGATCTTAGAAGACGACCACGATGTCTCCACGTCTCCGGAGTCTCTCACCTGCTGAGTCTGTGTTTGCCGTCACCGTGGCGACCAGCTTCTCCTGCCTCAGCCTCAGCACCTCCTGCTGCAGCTCCTCCACCTTCCTCCTCCAGCCTTCGTCCCTGGTCCTGAGCTGGCGTCCCAGGACCTCGGCGTAGGCCCGGCCGCTCATACCCACGGGCCTGGTTCTTATCAGGGCCACGGCCACGGCCAGTCTGGCCCTCACCCACTCAGCTCCTGGAGGAGGACGAGGAGGAGGAGGAGGAGTTAGAAATACATCTGTATGCAGATACCAATGACACGTGACCCAATAAAAATATTAATCAATGTTTGTTGTGTTTAATTTAATTTATATAAATAAAAACCTGTGTTTGCTTTGATTTGTGTCTATAAACATTTAACTGTAAAGTTTAACAACAGGCTAGCTACACTGTTAGCTACAACAGGCTAGCTACACTGTTAACTACAAGGCTAGCTACACTGTTAGCTACAAGGCTAGCTACACTGTTAGCTACAACAGGCTAGCTACACTGTTAACTACAAGGCTAGCTAGACTGTTAACTACAACAGGCTAGCTACACTGTTAGCTACAAGGCTAGCTACACTGTTAACTACAACAGGCTAGCTACACTGTTAACTACAAGGCTAGCTACACTGTTAGCTACAAGGCTAGCTACACTGTTAACTACAACAGGCTAGCTACACTGTTAGCTACACTATTTATTGCAAAGTTACCTACACAATTACCTACAAGGCTAGATACTGCTTCATTGTTTGCTACACGGGTAGCTACCGTGCTAGCTACATCGACACTGTTGTCAGTGTTCTTTCGTATTATTTTGTAAATGAACAGGTTCGTATTTACTCACTGACCCTGTAAGTGATTCTCCTCTCTGCTCATCAGCAGATCTTCTCCTCTCCGCTGTCAGCAAACATGAAGCTAACTATGCTAACGTTCATGAAGCTAATTTAGCTCCACAGGTGAAATCTGGGGCAGGAACGATTCTGTGTCACTGTTTAATTTAATTATTTTATATAAATGCTAAATAATTAAATGTATATTATTATTATTATTATTATTTTTAAAAGTTTTGAAATAAGACACACACAAAAATAATAATATTTGTATATGCTTTTCCACAATTTAAAAATACTTATATTTTAAATTGCTGTTGTTTGGTATGAAGTATTAAAATAAATTAAAATAAAATAAAATATCCCATGTTTTAGATAAAAACAGGAAGTGGCCCTCCAAAATAAATGTTAATCAGCAGCAATCAAAAGCAATAAATGCTTTTAAAGAAATCTTATAGATATAGATATAGGTTTCAAAATATCTGGAGTTTTTTACACTTTGAATTATTTATATATATATATATATATATATATAAAACCTTTTACAAGCTGAAAAATGCTGTTTCATGGTCTCCTCCAGGACTGTGAAGAAAAATCCGATTTATTTATGTATTAAAACAGTTAAATTGTTTTTTAAATATTTTTTTGTGTTTATTCTTGTCTGAAATCGTTTGGTCTTAAATCGATATGTTCATGGTTTTAAAAACAATAATTATTATTATTTTTATACAGAAGATAAAACACGATGAGGAATCAGATCAACATGAGGTCGTATTTAAACCATTTTTACGTCAGTCTGTGTTAAACTGACAGCAGCTATCTGACTGTAAATGATCAGGTTTAACCTTTCAGACGTTTCCTCAGTGACATTTTCAAGAGTCCTCGTCGTGTTAGAGCGTTGTTGACGAGACACGTGTGACCGTTTCAACAACACGATCGCCTCGCTGTCTGCAGCAGTAACACCCTGGACCTGATCACATTTATTTATTTAAAAGTGATTTCATCAGAGCTGCAGTCATCTAAGTTTTATAGATTAAGAAGATAAAGAGACGATGACAACCATGAATAGACAACAGAGCTGAAAGATGCACGACAACAGTGACAGATGCAAATTAACTTTGTGCTTCTCCTTCAGGTGCAAACACAGGCCTGGACGCACTCAGAGACCATGAAAACAGGTAAGACTTGATGTCGACAGCAGTTTATTGTCCTGAGTGATTCTCTCCAGGTCTACAAACCAACAGGAAGTCGATGAGAATGTGTTCAACGCAGCTCTGGGAGGAAATCAGAGACTGAGGAACCAGACACAGTCAGATTTAACTTCATTTTGTTGACCTTTAAAGTTAACTGGTGACCTTTGACCCCTCAGCAGCAGCAGCAGCAGCTGTAAGACTTCAGGACAGGTTCCTAGCAGTCGTCATGTTAACAAAAGTTTAAAAACTAAAAAGATGTTAAAGCTTCTGGGAAAGTTTGATGCATGAAACATGAAAGTGAGTCACCTCTGCTCCAGACTTCAAAGACTCCAGCTCCTCTCACTCATCATTTGGGGTCATTTTGATTTGACGGAACGAAATCAAAGCAGATGAATAAATAATGACACAAAAGAAAGAAAGAAACTGTAAAAAGAATGTCAATAAGACGTGAGAATGAACGGAAATGGATTAAAAAACACATTTATTAAACTGGAGACCTATCCAGGGTGGACACCACCTCTCATCCAGTGATAGGCTCCACCCCCCATGACCCTTAACAGGACAAGAGATTACAGAAGATGAATGAATGAATGAATGAATGAATGAATGAAGACAGGGAGACTCTGAAGCTGGAGTCTCCCTGTGTTTGGCTCAGGGAGCTGTCCGTGGTGCTGAAGCTTCATTCATTTCCTCTCAACCAGAGAAGAACAAGACGCTGTTGATCTGCTGTTACATTTAAAGATGTAGAGTTTGAATTACAGATAACTGAGCGACTGTTTAGATTTCAAACATTAGAGACAAACAAAAGAAATCGGGTTTTTAAAGAATCAGAAAAAGAAAATGAGTCAAATCTTGTTTGAGTCCTTTCCGTCTGATTTTCACTTGTGAACCAGTCTCTGAATCTTCTGCTCCACCAACATGATAAACGCTAAAATACTGGTCATCTGCCCCCTGGTGGTTTCATCCAGGCTCTGCACTCACTGGCTTCTGGCGGCCGTTTCCAAAATGGCCGCCGTCACAGACTCGCATGGAAATGTTACATATATTTATATCTACTATATTGAAGCAGCCGATTATTACATCATTAATTATAGATTAAAGTAAAATCATGGTGAAACGTTGTGGATTGAATACAATGCAACAGATACGACTTTAAACTTTACTTGTCATTTAGATTTACAAAGGCTCAGAGCACAGCAGGAATACTGACAGAAACAATACAGACAAAAATAGAATAAATATACATATAAAAACTCCTAAATACCAAGATAAATGGAAGATAATTACAGGGTAATATGTCACAGTAATACGGCAGAGGTTGACTATTGGCTTTAATATTTAGCAACACAATTAAACGACAACTATAACCTATAAAATATATATATTCACCAGCTCGGAGAAGATACTCAGAGACGTAGAGATTTGTTTTTCAGTCCGTTTTTGTCTGAACCAGGACAATTTTTTGTTTTCTGCCAAAAGGAAAAACATAAAGGTCACAGAGAGGGAAAAATAAATGTCCAAATGTTTCAAAATAAAATGATCTCCAGGAAACAACTGTGATCAAACATTTCGTCTCCTACATCAGGTACAATAAAATGTTTGCAGCTCATTGATGTGTTCCCAGAAAATCAGTGGATGCTGCTTTAAAGAATCAGCTGTAGGATATGAGAGAGAGAGAGAGAGAGAGAGAGNGAGCGGTATAAAAGCAGGAGTCAGGTTGATCAGCTCTGAACTTGAGGAGACTCTGAGCGGATTAAACTAAACGTCTGTTCATTTTGGATCTTTGCTGGTTTTTGAAAAGAAAAAGAAAAAGATTTTTAAAAGAATCAGGACATGTCTGATGGATGATGGAGACGTCTCTCATTTTAACGGATGTTTAAGTTGATGAAGATGAAGAAGAGGAGGCAGAGATAGATAGACGCTGCTGCTGCTGCTGCTGCTGCTGCTGGTGCCGGACATGGAGCCGAGGAGAGGAGGACGGGTGGATGAGCTCTGGGCTGAACTCAGAGCGCTCTCCGGGCTTTCCTTGGAGCTCAGAGACCGGGGGCTGTGACCGGGATGGAGAATGCCAGCCAGCTCAAACCGACGCCCGCCATCTACGGGGAGCTGCTGAACATCTCCACCAACGGCAGCCATGCCAACTTCACGTCCAGAGCGGCGGAGAAGGACCCGAACCTGGCTCTGCAGGCGGGTCTGGCCGTGACCTTAGCCCTCATCACCCTCGCCACGACGCTCTCCAACGCCTTCGTCATCGCCACCATCTACCAGTCCCGGAAGCTGCACACGCCCGCCAACTTTCTGATCGCGTCCCTGGCGGTCACGGACCTGCTGGTGTCCATCCTGGTGATGCCCATCAGCGCGCTCTACACGGTGAGCCAGACGTGGACGCTGGGGCAGGTGGTGTGCGACATCTGGCTGTCCTCGGACATAACCTGCTGCACCGCCTCCATCCTCCACCTGTGCGTAATCGCGCTGGACCGCTACTGGGCCATCACGGACGCGGTGGAGTACTCCAAGAAGCGCACGCCGGGGCGCGCCGCCGGGATGATCGCCACCGCCTGGGTGATCGCCATCTCCATCTCCCTGCCGCCGTTCTTCTGGCGCCAGGTGAAGGCGGAGGAGGTGACGAGCTGCAACGTGAACACGGACCACATCTTCTACACCATCTACTCCACCTTCGGCGCCTTCTACATCCCCACGCTGCTGCTCATCGCGCTCTACGGGAGGATCTACGTTGAGGCGCGCAAGCGCATCCTGAAACAGTCGCACAACAAGCCCGGGAAGAGGCTCACCTCTGCGCACCTCATCACCAACTCCCCCGGCTCCGTGGCGTCCACCACCTCCCTCAACTACGGGACGAACGACAACTCCTCCTGTGACACTACCTCCTCCGTGGGCCAGGTCAAAGTCACCGTGTCCGACGCGCTCCTGGAGAAGAAGCGCATCTCCGCGGCCCGGGAGAGGAAGGCCACCAAGACCCTGGGGATCATCCTCGGAGCCTACATCGTGTGCTGGCTCCCGTTCTTCATCTACACCCTCCTAGTGCCTGTATGCGACGCCTGCTTCCACCCGGAGCTGTTCGACATCTTCACGTGGCTGGGTTACCTCAACTCCCTCATCAACCCCATCATCTACACCATGTCCAACGAGGACTTCAAGCAGGCCTTCCACAAACTCATACGGTTCAGATGCTGCAGGGCATGAGCAGAGATCACCAGCCTCCCCCCTTCTCCCTCCCCCCTTCTCCTTCCTCTTTTAAATCATGTGTACAATCCTAGAGTTGAACCCTCTCTGTCCCCTGGCCCGTCCCTGATGAGGCTGCAGAATGAGCTGGTGGACGGAGGACACTTTAAAACCAGTGGAATTAAAAACTAAGACACACCTGGATTGTTCTGAGGTGGAGACGCTGCAGCTGCTTCACATTTCTTTGCCATAAGAGTTTGACTTGAAAGCACAAAAACAGCTGAAGCTGACCGAGAGCCCCACGGGCAAAAAAAACAAACTAATAATAATAATAATAACAATAATAAGATTTGTGTTTCATTTTCCTGACTCAATAAGGGGAAATACTGGTGCCTACATCAACTTTAGTTCCTCAGACGTGCCTGGCCCGGACGGAGAGCATGACTTCAGTTTGAGGAAACAAGGATCTGTGGTTTTCTTTATCTTTCTCGTGGCCAGCAGCCGTTTGTTTTTCTTGTAAATGTGCAGGATTTTTACTTCCACTTCCGACCGAGGCCGAGGAGGAGGAGAAGAGGTGTCACGCCTGTAAAATAGCTTCACTCTGATCTTAACTGTTAATATCTGCTTCATCGTTTCATATCAGGGCTGAAACTAATCCTCCAAATCCTAAATCTGCTCCTTCTGGAAGATCATGAATATGTTGTGGTTTGCATTTTTTTTTTTAAATGCCACCGTATTCTGATGAGAATCAGCTGACAGAGCGTCACATGGTAAATGTCAGACTGCTGCTCAAAACAGGATCTGACAAACAAACAAACGAAGACACAAATCTGTTGAAAATCCTGTGAACTAGTGAGACATGTCCAGGGCTGTAGCTTGGTCCACGCTGAGGTTCATGGTATTTGTTGGATTTAGACTTTGAAGCCTCTAAACTTCTGCAGCAGATAAACACAGAGTCTGGATCGTAGCCTGGTTCAGACCCTCGGCCTCGTCCTGCTGCTGAAATGATGAGATGAATTTATTTATTATATTTGTTTTTGTGAAGGCTTCTCCAAATGATGGAGACTGGAAACTGACAGGTTGGAGGCTAAAAAATGTTGAACAGCAGTTAAAGAACTAGGAGCTAGGAAGCTAGGAGGCGCTACTATTAGCTGGGAGGCTAGGACAAGCTACTGTTAGCTGGGAAGTTAGGAAGAGCTACTGTTAGCTGGGAGGCTAGGAAGCTAGTGAGAGCTACTCTTAGCTGGGAAGGGAGGAAGCTAAAGAGGTACTATTAGCTTGGAATCTAGGAAGCTAGGAAGAGCTACTGTTAGCTGGGAGGCTAGGAAGTTAGGTAGAGCTACTCTTAGCTGGGAGGCTAGGAAGCCAGAGAGGTACTATTAGCTTGGAATCTAGGAAGGAAGAGCTACTGCCAGCTGGGAAGCTAGGAAGCTAGTGAGAGCTACTGTTGGCTTGGAGGCTAGAAAGCTAGGGAAAGCTACAATTAGCTAGGAAGCTAGGAAGAGCTGTTAGCTGGGAAGCTATGAAGATAGAGAGCTACTATTAGCTAGGAGGCAAGGAAGCTAGGAAGAGCTACATTTAGCTGGGAAGCTAACAAGCTAGGAAGATCTACTGTTAGCTGGGAAGCTAGGAAATAGGAAGAGCTGCAATTAGCTGTGAGGCTACGAAGCTAGAGAGATGCTATTAGCTTGGAGGCTATGAAGCTAGGAAGCGCTACTGTTAGCTTGGAGGCTAGAAAGCTACTGAGAGCTACTGTTAGCTGGGAGGTTAGGAAGCTAGGAAGAGCTACTGTTAGCTGGGAAGCTAGGAAAATATGAAGAGTTACGGTTAGCTGGAAAGCTAGGGAAGTAGGAAGAGCTACACAGCATCCAATAAAAGACATTTCAAAGACAGTAGGACGTGTCTGACATGTTGACTGTTGTGTCATGCTACGACAAAGCTACAGAGTAGATCTGATGCAGAAGCATTAATCCAGTTTGACTCCTGTTTTAGTTTGGACCGTTTCTTTAGACCTAACAATTCATGAGATTTACAGTCGCATTTCTATGCTGGGAACCCATTTTGAGATAAGATGTGATTTAAATGTTTCAGAAATTTAAAGAACATCTAAAAATTATCAAATCAAATGAAGCAAGACTTTTTAGGAAGGATGGGGTTAAATTTCAACTATCGCCCTGGACATGTGAAGTAATAATATAAAGGAGCTGTTTGACATTTGTAGAAAAACAATCATTGACTTTCTGGTTGAGAATTAGATGAGGAGATTGATGCCACTGATCACAGAGCGCACTTTTATTATTCCACACGATCGGGTTCCTACATTACCCATAATGCACCTACAATCAGTCAGAGATTGTGATGTTATGCTTGTGCCAGCTAATGTAGCAGTGGTGAGAAGCAGCTACAGAGATCTGCTACGTTACCGTAATTATGTTACGTTAATAATGTTTTGTTGGTAGGTTGGTAGGGTAGCTGTTTTCCTTTGTCTTATGCTAAGCTAAACCAACCACCTGCTAACTCTTGCTTCAGTGTCAACATACAGACTTGAGCATAGATTCCTGTCCAAATGAAATCAGTAAAGCTGGAGTTAATTATGTGTTATTGCTAGGTTGATAGCCTAGCTATTTTCCTTTGTCATATGCTAAGCTAAACCAACCTTCTGCTAATTCTAGCTTCAGTGTTAACATACAGACGTGAGCATAGATTCCCATCCAAATTAAACCAGTAAAGCTGGAGTTAATTACGCGTTGTTGGTAGGTTGGTAAGCTAGTTGTTATCTCTCGTTTTATGCTAAGCTAAGCTAACCACCTGCTAACTCTGGCTTCAGAGCAAACACAGAGACATGTGAGTGGTATCAATCTGTTCAGCTAATTCTCAGCTACAAAGCTGGGAAACTTTATAAACAAACTATAAAATGATCAAAAAACACCATTTGTTAGCTTATTTAACAAAACGAAATCCTGGATGAATGCAGACAACAGCCAGAACGTCTGTGGCGTACGATTGTAATTCCCCTTCACTGCATCAAAGATGGCTGCTGGAGGTTCTGGCTCCCACCTCGTCCCGTAGATGAAAGGTGGACATTTTGGGACATTTGAGTCAAACTGGACGTACTGTTGCCATCCCGCTCTTCTCCAGCTCTGTGATGAATAGCCTCTTTGTGAACAGTATTGATCAGCTCAGTGTGAAACTCATCTGGTGGCTCTGTCAGTCCAGTGGAAGTTGCATTTCATCCAGGTTAGCTTCTTGCTGTACAACGCTTCTGCACACATAGGCGACACACTGTAACTGCTCTGCTCCGGAGGATGAAATCCAACCCACTTGGAGCACAAACTAGCCCTGCTGCTGTTGTGAAAACTGAAAAAATAAATAAATAAATGAATAAAAAGGTCTATGGCACCATGAGGTCACGATAGTTTGCCCACATGTTTCTGTTTATTCAAGCTAAACCTCAGTTTCAATGTGATTCTTACAGAATAAAAGAGAGCGATGACATTTCTTTTATCTCTGAGAATCTGCGGCGGTATTCGGTTTGTTGGTGATAATAAAACATTTGACAGATATGGTTTGTAAGTCCATCAATCAGAAGAGAAAACAGTCATGTGGAAACAGGAGGGAAAATGTCACATATGAATATCTAATGAAATCTGATCTGAATGTGTGCATTCTTCAACATGACAGGGATTATACATCAGTGATCATTCGACACAGCTCAGCATGACAGGCATAATCACTTGGTCAAAAATCTGATGAAATTTCTGTTATGAATGTTTCAAATTTTGTCAAAAGTTTTGTCCAAATATTTTGCTCAGATAAACTCTAAGATGTTCTGATCATCCAAGAAAAAAACCCAAATCCACATTTTTGACAAAATGGTTCAAACTTTGATGAAAGTTTTGTTAAAATTTGATTTTAGACAAAATATATAAAATTTTGTCAAAAAATTGTTGAACTGTGACCAGACAAGTTGTAAGATGTTCTATGTTGCGATCGTCTAAGAGAAATCCCCAGGGGTTAGACATTACAGGTTACAATTTCTTGACAAAACTGGACAAAGTTTTTTTGAATTTTTTGACAATTTTTATCAAACACTTGTCAAATTGTACCTGTACAAACTGATGTTTAAAAGTACACTGTGATCTCAGAAACTTCCCAGAATTCAGAAAACAAACTAAGGTACACTTACATAACAAGATGGCAAATTTTAGAGCTCCAATTCACATCTAAAAAAAGGAAAATGAAACCACAAAATTTGTTTCTGTCCCCCCCAGAGTGACAGGTAAGTATCTAGGCACTGCACAGTTTCTGATGGGTTGTACCCACAGAGTTTCCTATCTCAACATCCCACCAGTCCCTTAGAACTGAAGAAGCTACTTGGATGAAACGTCTTTTTTAAAAAAAAAACTCAAGTCCAGTTGCCTTTTTAGATGCTTTTTGGAATCGTGTTGCTTAAATGTTTTAGAGTAAACTGATTTTATCTAGCAGGAAGCTGGTATGATATCCTGAATGGTGCGTTTAATGACCACATTTTGAGCTGAACAGATGAAACATTTCCACAACATTCTGTTTGGTCTGTTGTTCAGGGTGTGATTCGTTGCGGCGGGATCATGTGGCCTTGAGTCAAAGTAAAGTGCAGCATGTGGCTAACTGACAAGGTCTTAACTATCACCAGACTTCATTTTACATAAAAACAACAAATTTAGAGGATTGTTTCATCACCTCCTCATTCTGTCCTGAGCCAGCCGCTCAGACGTGGCCTCCATCCCAACAACCAAACCCTGAGCCAATGTCATTCTTCCCTTTTGTCAAAAAATAAACCCTAAATGTTTGTATTGTTGGCTGCCTCTGAAATCGATCGGCTGATTGCCGTTTCCACGGTCTCATGCTCAGCTGAACCATGGCAACACGGAGCTCTGCTGGAAATGTGTCGCGCTGCAGAAGCCAAATAAAGACACTGACTGGAATATAGATGAAGCCACTCCGCACCTGCCTCGCACGTAATCTGAAAACGGGGAGAGCTACACCTATAATGTCTGAACTAATCAAAAACAGATTTGAAGGTTTTAGTCTGTTTGAGTCGTCTTTAAAAAGATTCACCGTCAAGTTTTTTGTCTCGTTTCATTGGCTGCTCTCCGGAGGTTTGACCTTGGAAGCTGCTGCACTGAACGAAGCTGCAACTGAAGACTGATTGACGGGTTGACAACAAAGGAAAAGAAAAATGTGACATTTTTATTTGGTACTGAAAAGGAAATCAGTCTCCAGTCGAGGTTCAGGATTTATCATCGTATCATACCATCCTGTTTCCTTCACTGCAGACGCATGAGGGACTGAGGATTAAGAAGTTGATCATGAATTATGTTTTATTTTAAAGTAATTGTAATTTTAGGGCTTTTACTGCACATGAGAGAGAGAGTAGTGATGAGCAGTGGTGATAGAAGAAATCCTCAGATGAATCTCGGGCTGCAAGAACAAAATAACGTAATTTTGTTCTTGCAGCTACATCAACCGGACAGAACTTTTTTCTCCGACCAATCACTATCCTGTGAGAAATTGGAAAAGAGGGGTAATCTTTACATCAACGACTCAACAGCATTTCACTGTAGAGGCAGATTAAAGGAGCACTGTGTCGGATTAAGTGACATCTAGTGGTGAGACTACAGAATGCAACTAGCTGCATGTAGGAGAACCTACAACATGGAGCTGATTTTTGAAATGTGGCGACACAAATCGGGGGAGTGGTGTCACCACATTTGGGCTGGTTCAGAATTTAAAAGCATTTCTCCAATAACTTGTAGAGGAGACGAGTTCAAATCGACTTCCAGGCTAGAGCCAAGGTCTTTGCGTGGCCTCCATCCACCCCAACCTCCTCGCAACTTATAAATATTTGAGCTAATTTGAATCCAGGGCTTCAAAGGAGGACGTTTCTGAGTCTTTTAGACAGAAGAATGAAGAAGATGGAAGAAGATGGTGAAGGTCTCCTGTAAATTATTGATCATCACTGTGTTTTCACCACCAGTTCATCACATAACAAAACTCATGCAAAATTCAGGCAAAAAGGCATTTGTTGGTGGTGATGAGGACACGTTTCCCACCTCTAACCCACACATTCCATCCATCCATCCATCCATCCATCCATCCATCCATCCATCCATCCATCCATNCATCCATCCATCCATCCATCCATCCATCCATCCATCCATCAGGTCCTTTCTTGATTTGTTTGCCGGCTCATTGTTTCACTGAGCCTTTCCCTCGTCTACACGTATCATCGCCCTTTTCTCATTCTCCATTACCATCAAATATGTGCTTGTTTCCGAGAGCGTGGCTCAGTTCTGAAAGGGGATTAGTCTCAGCTCACGCTTTAGCCGTCTCTTCTGTATATTTACCGTTTTGATTCACTCTCTCTGAAAGGACACTCTTTCTGGCTCCAAAAAAGAACCCCTCCAAAACTACAACGTCACACTTCTTCACCAGCGTCAAACGGCTCAGTTCGAGTCCAGCGGTGAACAAAGTGGACTATTTAAGAGCTGATGAGATGGCGGAGACCAAAAATGGAGCTAAAACAGGACAAAACCATGGCTGTACAGAAGACAACGATGGGTGTTTCCTCAAGAGCAGTTTTGATGATCAATGAGGCGTCTCTGGCCGCCTCCATCTTGTCCTGACTCCCGGCTAATTCAACAATGAGGCTAAAGACGGCCAGTAACCTGTGAGGACACCCACCTGTCCAAAAACCTTCTCCACATATAGACGTTCTCTAGAGATCAGGACTGTTTTAATAGCAGGTTGTAAACATGTTGCTTTAACATGGAGGTCCATGGAGACTGACTCACTGTTGGAGCCTCTAGTGGACAATAGAGGAACTGTAGCCTTTGGCCTCATCTTTGGTTGCAACTTGGATGAAGGTCCAGTTTTTAGCTTCATTTTCCACCCTTGAGTTTTTCACTTGGGCGTAACACAACTCTAAGAGAATCTTTTAGTTTGTGGCAATAAGCAACCCTGGTGACCTGAGTCCACAACATGTCTGTGAAGGTTCATCAGTCATCTAGGTCTTAAAACCCAGCTCAAACAAGGACAACTTAAATCTTCCTGTTTTATTTTGAAAAGGTCCCAGCCCCTGTTTTCTGTTAGTTTCCCTTCCTGTCTTTTTTCCCTCCCTTAAATATTGTTTTCACATAATAATCTGACTCTTTAGTTTGAATTTGGACCTTTTTCCGCTTTTGACGCCAACTCTTTAGTAAAATATTCATACTCCAGCTGCCTGAGCCAAGATCCTCCCCTCCAGGTTGTGAACGTTTGTCCCACAGCTTGAGACATTAAACCTAGAGGTAAATGGTTGTCTGAAGCGGCGGCGCTGTAATAAATGGCTTTAATCGTTCCTCCCATTGTAGGTCATTACTTACCACGACAGCAGACACATCATAAAGGAGGGCGATGATTAAAATAATAATTCAGATGGCGCAACGAGGCCGCGAGGTTCCGCTCACTCTTTATCAGATAAACTCATGGATCAATTTGTTCTCCGCGTGTTCTCAGGAAATCAGTCAAATCACAATCTGATCTGATCCGGCATGAAGTCACCCAAAACCACCACAGCAGCAGCCCGACAGTGTTTTATAAAACTCTGCAAACTAAATGAGAACTAAAACCTTCAGAACAAAAGAAGAAGACCAGCGTTGACTCAGAAGAAATACTCATATACATATTTAATAGGGCTTTGTCCCGGGGGCCTGGACGGCGCTGGGTGAACATGATAAATGCATCACGAGTCTGCACCTGTTGCTCCTGCAGAAACACGCCGACGTCCGGCCCTATTTATAAAAGGTTCATAACCTCTAATTAAGGCTTTATTAATGGATACCGATGATTAAACCGTTCACAGATCCTCCCTCAGACATTTATCTTCTGGAAAAAGAGCTGCAGAACAACAGGAGCGGGATTAAAAATCCATTTGTAACCGCTGACGTATTTATTGTGACCGTTTGTGAGTGTTTACACTGAGTCTGACAGACGCTGAGCTGCATGTAGAACATGAAATGGTGCAAGTGTTTACAGAGCAGCGCAGAAAATGTGGATTTAAAGAGATGCTATTAGCGACGATGAACCTGTTCTGCTTTAGACATAAAGATCAGACGGGCTCAGTCTTTTAACTTTAGATTTATGTTTCAAAAGCTACTCTGATATTTTTACTTGATATGATCCGTGAAAATATTCTTGGATCTGTCTGATCTTTAAGTTTAAATCCATATAACTTCTCATCTTAAAGCACTTTCTCATAAATGAGCAGGCTTGCAGGACTGTAATGTTTAAATGACGGGAAGCAGAGCTTTGAGATTTTGTGTAAGTCGGAAAATACATAAGAAATAAATCTGTCCTGAGAAAACTCAAGGTCAAACATTTATATGATTTTGCACAAAAGAAGCTACAGAGATTTATAGAAACTGTAAACAGAGCCACTTAAAATAATCTGGACCCCCATTCAAGTCCTGAAACTAGACAGGGAGAATCTAATCAAACACCCGAAACAGAAATATTCTACTTTAGTATGTGTTTATTCAGGAAAATGAACCAATATTACATATCAGAGAGGTGAACATCCAGGATTAAATCAGAGTCCATGTGTTCAGAAGTGTTTCCATCAATGTAATGAGACTCAGACGTGGTTCAGTTCCTGGTTCAGGAGCTCAGACAAACAGTTGTTGTTGCTCATCAGTCTTTCACTGGTTTCATTTTGTTCTCTTCGTCTACTTTCAGGATGTTTTGAGTTGTCTTTATGGCGAAAATTGGAAAATTCCAAAGGCCCTGCATTAGCTTTGAAGACACATGACATATAAAACATGTGTAGAGCTTTAGGTATGAACCTGAACAGACTGCGTTTCCACAAAGCCGCTAGAGGGTTTTCGTGGCGCTGCAGCCGATCTCTACACTGCAAAAAGGCGGCTTTAAAAAATAAGAAAAAAAAGTAATAAAATGAGGAATATATTACTTGAAATAAGCAAAATTATCTGCCAACAGAACAGGAAGATTTGACTTGACAAGATTTTTAAAAACAAGTGAATATATCTAGCCTTAAAAACCCCAGGGATTTCTTAAAACTAGTGTGTTTAGACTAAAAACAAGTAGATTTGTATGGATTTACGGAAAATATTTAAGAATTATTTTCTCAATATGTAGGACAATGTGCTTAAAATCAGCATATGCTAGTGCCATCATCTTA
>JASGAT010354555.1:2084-15213 GCA_030220025.1 Chelon auratus | reverse complement strand
AGCCTCTAAATTACACATTATCTGCCGCAAAACTCGTTCATTTCACCAATATTTTGTTATGATTCGCTAGTGCTATTCCCCGCTGAGTCCGGAGTTACCTGTTACCAATTCGCGGACGTGCAGCGGTTTGTTGTTCTTTGACCAGCTGTTCATCTCTCTGCCTCCGCATCCTCCTTACAATCCTCCTTACTTACTCCTCATCCGTATACTCTGGCTCAAAACGGTAAGGACGTCCATCATAAACAAAGTCGTCGTCCACAACCTCAGAATCGGAAAAATATTCAGCCATGTTGGAAAAAAAACTAGCAGTAGCAAATTACAGGTAAACAAGTCGATCACCGCGGGTGTGTTCGCCGCTCAGTGATGACATCATCCAGGTCAGAAGTTAGTAGGTCAATCTATAGACCCTGCATGATGATAACAAGTAACTCCGGACTCAACGGGGAATAGCACTAGTGTATCATAACAAAATATTGGTGAAATGAACAAGTTTCGCGGCAGATAATGTGTTATTTAGAAGCTGCATTTCGGTGCCCCATTCACTCCCACTATATGGATATAAATGGATCTAAATATCTTTTGAACAACCCGAAGTGACACCAAAGTTATATGGGTAAGTAAACGATTGTATTTTATGCCAGAAATAAGGTCCAGGTTGTAAAAAACAGTAATTCCGATTTAAGAACATTTACACAGTGTGCATTTCTTGACATGACAGGAAGCAGAACCTTACCTAATTTGTATTTTAAGCAACTTTACTGTTAAAAAAGAATAAATTGTGAATTACAGCACTTCTTCTCCACTATTATGCGCTGACTTAAATGATAAACCAATGCATCCTTGAAATGCGTCTATTTCCTCTTCATTTTAACAATAATTTCACACTAGAATATAATTAAAAAGTGTCAAAGAAAGAGAGAGAAAATTAACATGCGCTGTTGTTTCCCTCCTCTCCACTAATTTAATCATCTTATCCTAATAAAGCAAAAATGTGAACTGACTGAATTAAATGAAATGTGGGCTTATTTGTGATTTAAGTGTGATTATTATCTAAATATTTAACATTTAATGGCTCGCACATGCAGTTTCGTTTTCTTTCTTTTAGATATCACTATTAATGTTTTCTAAACCTCAAAAAGAGTCATTTTAATGCATGAATGTGACTTAATTCTTACTAATTGACTGTTAAAACGATAATAATGCATTCATATTCAATAAATAAGAGTGGAATTACACCAGAAGTGACACGGTATCTAATCAAACTAAAAAAAAATGACTAGAAATAATTCTCCACTGGGACGTAAACTAGAAACGGCGCTGTAAATATAAATTATTCCATCAATATTTATCAGCCCAGGACTGAAACAAACCCCCCTAGTGTGCCAGCTTTTAGTTTCAGGCTGCTGCAGTCCTACCTGAGATGAAGTGAGTGCTACACAGCCGACTGCCGTCGTTCGGCACCCAGCCCTCACGGTTCACAGCGGCGATCCAGCGCTGCTTCCTCTCGGGGTCCCGCGGGAAGCGGTAGAAAGATAAGGTGGTGCCCGGTGTCCTTCTGTTCCTACAGCCTGCCACCACACATGTGTGAACCATAGTAAGGCCACGGAGAAGCGTGGAGGTGTGCGCTGCTATTTGTTGGAGGGGGGTGGGGGAGTGTTTTGACTCCCAAAATGGTGGTCGACTAGAGGGGGGGCACAAGAATAAAAAAAAGGAAAAAAAAGTTGCTACGTCATCAACGGTCGTTTGCATCCACCTGATCCGATTGGACGAGTGGCTGGGTGACGCCATTGAAATGCGATCTCCGCTCGCGCTGTGCTCCGGCAGCAAAGCTAACGGGCTAAGTTAATGCGAATAACGCGGACAATTTAAAAATAAAATCAACAAGTTTATTACGAAGAACTAAGGGTATGCAAAACAACAAACAAACAAACAAAAAACATAAAAGCTCAAGATAAGAAAACGCTAGCGTAGCTGTCAACTAGCTAGCATAACAGATGTTTAGCTAGCTAGCTAGCCGCATCCCCATGGTTACTGAAAACATCACCCAACAGTGGAGTGAAATTAGATTAATATATATCACAATATCTTGGGTTTTATCTGTGATTCTGCTTGTCAAAGAGTGTGTCTTTACATGTACTGAATCATATTTATGTCCACTCTAATGGAGCCAAACTGTACCAACCAAAATATGCTGAATTAAGGCTTTTTGTTTACACCCCACTACTAAACCTAAAAGTAATCTATAGCTTAATTAATAACTGATTAATCACACAGTTGATTGCCAGAATAACTGACATTTACTTCTGTTATTTTTGGTATAAAAGGCCCTCCATGCAGAGATTCCTGCTTCCCAAATATAAATATTTGGTACTTTTGTCAGTTTTCTGTGAGTAAACTCAAAATAAATGTTTGCTTTTCAATATTTTCCTGACATTTCACATACTGATCAATCAACTAAGACGTTTATCATAAATATGGACAATAAAAATAGTTGTTGGTTGCAGCACAGTAAGATATAAGATTATCCTTTATTTATCCCACAGAACAAAAAAGAAGACATTAGATAGAAACTGCATAAAAGAAATTAGATAATTTATTCACACAATTTACATCTTAAATACAAGGATGGAGGACCCGTCGTGGCGGTTACTGCCAAACAATATGGAGAAAATCTGGGGCTTTTGTGAGACAGTGAAATGTTTGATTTTCATACTGAGGTTGTTGAGATCTTCTAATTCAAGCACAGAGGACAAACAATACACGAGGAATAACAGTGGCCAGTTAGAGATGAGGTGAACAAGTTAACATGCAATAAAAATAAACATTGGTAATCAATCTACAAGACTTTAAAACAGATTCATGAAAGCAATTATTGTAGGATGAGTTGGGGGGAGTCAGTGCATTTGTCTCCCCTCTTTGGAAACAACTAATCAAACAAGAATCGAACAGCTTCAAACCTGTTATTGTTGGATACCAGGGTACCCACTAAACATTCAGTAGACTTAATAGATTTGGCATTTTGTATTTTATGTACTGTTCTACACAATTATCTGTCTTGGTAGCCAATTTTCATATTGTGTTTTGAAATATCTTGTTTCCATACACATAAAACATTTCTCATAGATGCATCTTAGAGTCACAAGATGCACCAGAACTATTTACAATCTAAATACAAAACAAAGAAAAAGATAGCAAACTGCTTTCTCTGGTTATGAGCAGACAAGATGATGATTAAACAGATTTATTTTTTGAGTCTTTAAAAGACACTGTGCTTTGCTGATTAGTGTTGGGCTGCTAGTCTCACAAGCTTTAGTTGTGCGTGATCAGTTTGTACACGGAGGTGTTTCTGACTCCCCCCACCTGCTTCAGCCTCTTGAGCTCCGTCAGACAGAGGACGTACACAGGGGCCTTGGCTCCAACACCGACGATGTTCCTCAGCTGTTCCATCTGAAACTCCGCTGTTTGTCCTGCAGAGGGCGCCACAGAACAGCAGATACATCAGACGGCTTCCAACTCCCACATTAATGTAAGGTAGGGACTCTATGTAGCTTATAATTGACTAGTTATCAACATATGTGTTGATAAGATATGATGAGATGAGATAATCCTTTAATTTATCCCACAGTGGGGAAATTTGCCATGTTACAGCAGCATATGGAAAAAGAAATATCCGAAACTACATCTCTACTTTGGACAAGATATTCAGCTGGGATGTTAAACATGCTGTAGCACTGACCTGGTTGCTCTTCTATGAAGTTGTTGATGTTGTGGACGGCCTTGTTGAGGTTGCTGAGAGTCATCTGCTTCAAGTAGCTCGGTAAACTCTGGAACTCCTTCTCCGACACTGTAGATAGGATCTGTGGTGGAGGACTGGATGGAAGAAGACACGTTACAGTTCTATTAGGAGGTAAAGAAACATAAATCCAAACAGACAGGACAGATGAATAATACCAAATTCAGGATTTTAAAGGATTAGCGTCCCTATTTAAAGAAAAATCCATTAACGCTCAAGGTATTTAAATTTACCTGTGCCTGTCTTTTTCTGCCCCGACATTTTGCTGAACAACTGCTGCGTCTGTCCTCTTCATCTGAGCCTGGGACAGAAGCTACAGAAGACAAGAAGACAAGGGGCAAGGCTGATTCAAATTTCACATTTAATAAATTCAGTTCTGATGTTCAGGATTTTATGTCGAAGAAATGTCAACACAAATTTAAGTGAATATGAAACAAACTTTTTAAATGTTGCAGAAGAAAAAAAAAAAGTGAATTATCCGTTTTCCATCGTTTTGAGCCTAAAACAGAAATGAGAAGAGGAGAAAATGAAGAACAAGGAGGGACAGGGCAAAGAAATGAAGAAGGAGAAGAACGAGTAGTGGGAGGAGGTGAAGGAGAAAATGGAGACAACATAGGAGGAGTAGGAAAAAAATGGAAAAGATGTTGCTTTCTGTAATTACACACATCATTTCTTTCCCAATTCTCTGTCTGAAACCAGTTTCTGTAGTTATCGACTAACACAAACCTGCATTTATGACGTGCCGATGGGAATAAACTAGACTTACTTTACAGATGTCCTGTGTAACGGAGCTGAGGTCTGGCATCTCCGGGGTCCTGGGCTCTTCATAGCTTGTCCTGATGCGAGGCGTCCCCAAGCTGAACTCCTGGGTGGGTCCATCCAGCTCCAGACTGTTGACAATCGGGTCCCCGGCTAACTTTTCGTGCTCACTCATCTTCAGGATT
The DNA here is from genome assembly GCA_030220025.1 of Chelon auratus. Taxonomy (NCBI): domain Eukaryota; kingdom Metazoa; phylum Chordata; class Actinopteri; order Mugiliformes; family Mugilidae; genus Chelon; species Chelon auratus. The sequence continues at coordinate 10,476 of JASGAT010354555.1, read as the reverse complement.
TTGGCATTTTTCTGGAGGTAAACACAGGAAAACAAACACAAAGTTTATCTTTTATAAGCGTGTGGAACCATTTTGTTTGCCTTTCTTAGCACCTTTATATGGCAGACGTGTTTTAGCTACTTGTTCAGAAGATACGTGTCTTACACTTTGTAAAGAATTTCCCAAAACAGACTCCAAGTTGGGCATCTCTGGCATCTTCTTGTCCTCCACGCCCAGGATAGATATCTCTGGCACGTTGTACTCCCAGCTACATTTGGAGCCGGTTGTTCCGTTACGAGGTGGCGTCGGAAGTTCGAAGTCGTGGCTTTCATCAGATGTTTGGATGGTGACGGGTTCAAGCTGCCGCTGAAAAAGCACATGAGTCTGACAGTTTATATCTGGATGCAAAAACAATAAATCATCATCACGTTGCTAGAGGCTGATTTTAAGACGTCAAGGTGAACAGGTAATTAAAAATAAATCAGCTCAATGCTCCACACACTCCGTCTTTATACCTTTTTGCTGCTGACCAGTCGGTTCATGTACGGCGTTTGAAACACTGGCACCTCGGGGGATGTCGGCAGGTTGCCGGGGCGACAGGGGGATTCTGGGACACCGGTGGCTTGTGCAGGTGGGGAGCACTGACCGTTGGCCTTTTTTATCTTGAAATCCAGGGTAGACAACACAGGCATCTCCGGGGACTCTAAGATGTTAGCTGCGGGAAAAAAAAAGAACCATGAGATTAAAGGGAATTAGAAAACATTTTTATTTCAGCGCTTTCTCAACCGAAGGGTGGTGGAGTTTTTTTGATGTGTTTTTACAAAGTTGGTATCTTTAAAAAAATATTCTATTATATCAAAACCAAAGTTCCCAATATATGTGCTCCTATGAAATCAAACGCAAACTATTTATATCATATGACTTCAGCTATATATCACCTAAATGCCATTGTTTTGGCCCAGCATTCACAAAAAAGTCGTTTTTGTAAGTATTTTTTTAAGCTGTCATTATCTTATTTTAAAAATCTTGATGACTCATCCTGCACTAAAGGGTGGGAGTGGGCGGGGCTTGCTCAGGCTTTTGAAGCTGACCAATTAGAGCAGGCTTAGCTTTTTGGCAAGGGGGAAGCTTCCCAACCTCTTCTAATGGAATGATGCTTCAAGGGACTTATAGAGTTTCACTTTTTTACCTATACTGCAGATAAGATTATAATTAACTGTCATGGTTTAAAGTTTAAAGTAGTTGTGGAATAAGAACACTGACAAAAGCTGGGAAAAAAGATAGACGATGCCATGGACCATAATATCTTTTTGGTGTAGATGAAAATGTGTAAAGTTCTAAATATAAATTTAGAATTTTGTGAGCGGTAATGAAGAGGTATATGGTCAAGGAAATGCATTAGTATCCTGACATTTCGAGGTATGTCAAGCTACAGTCCAGGCTATAGAGCCATGCCGCAGCTACATTATAGATCTGACACAGAAGCACAAACCTGGCTTACCTTTTGTCTGTAAATTCTCCATAATAGAATTCACTGGTGTAGGAATCTCGGTTGGTGTAGGTTGTCTGTAGAAGAAGAGGACACTCATAAAGCAACAAAAAGATGCCATAAACTCTTAAAAGACTTTTCAAGTTATGCTGCAACCCCTTTCTTTTGCCAGTAGAGGTCATTATAGACAAAAGTATATATAGTTTCCATCATGCCGTGTTCATTTGCTCTACCTTTTGGGCTTCTCAACATTCTTCTGGAACAAAGCCATAGTGAAGTCGTTGTTCAGACACATGGTGTCCTCCGCAATGCCAAAGTCATGCATCTGAGGCGTCTGGAGCTCATCGTCATCCATTCGCAGGGTCCATTTGGGAGTCATGGCCATGGGTGGGACCGGTGTTTTGAGTGCAGGGTGAGGGAGGCTCATCTCAGGCATAGCGGGGGCCTCGGGGCACCAGTCCACTCCAGCAGCCAGAGCTCTCTTCAGCTGCATCTCCGACAGACCGAAGTCTGAGGGCTGCGGGGTGTGCAGCACATCGCCGTTCTGTTCCGTTTTTGGAGGCGATGAGAAGTCCCCATCCCCGCCCTCCTCCTGGCACCCCTCTTCTTCTTCTTCTTCCTCCTCTTCTGCACTCGAGTTAGTTCCACCTTCAGCGTTCATCTCCTGACCGTTTGGCTCTGAATAAGTCAGTAAATAACCTCAGTAAACACTTTTGCAGCCATAAACATCTTTATAATAATAACTGCTACTTACTGGTTGGCCGCTGGGTGTTGCTAGGAGCTTGGTAGCCATATTTTTCCCAGTGTCTCTTCACCGTCTGGATGTCCTTAGAGACCTTCATCTCCATCACTCTACAGGCTTTAATGAAGTCGCTCACCTCATTCACCCGTGCTTTCTGCTGAGCCAGCTGATCCTGGATCTGACCCTGCATGGGAACGCACCATAGTCGATCAGTATTCTGCTTTCAAGCCTATGGATTTATAGTGTACGTGATAATATTCTTCACAATCAGGTAATAAGACGGTGCATCAAGAAATAAGGGATTAAAAAGCAGAAATTCTTCATGATGCTTAATAAAAGACTTATTCAGGTATTACAAGTCAAAAGTGTCACACTTTATTTATTTTTATTTAAATTACTTGTAACTGAGGTCCCTTGTCATGTATCATGTCTGTGGATTGTAAGCAATATCTCCCCTTAAATAATTTCAATTTATGTTTCATAATCTTGGCACAACCTTATGGTTTATAAAGAAGATAAAACTAGTGATATTTAATTAAAAATGCCATGTGTGAACATTTTAATGTTGATAAAGGACTCTAAATCTCATATTTGATGAGTTTTAAAGAAGCAGGGTTTGTAAGCAGAACTTCTACTTGCATTTTAGCACTCTTAATTTGGTACTTTTGCTAAAGTAACGGATTTTCTGTTAGAAACCTAATGACTCGAGTGACTTTAACATACCGAGTACTGTAATATTTACCGCGTTCAAGTTAAACTGCAGTTGGGAATGTGATAAATAAAGCTGTAACGTCTCAAAATGCTGCTACCTTAAAACGTCAGATAAATGAATGGAGTCTGGTGTACCTTCAGGTTCCCGAGGTCCGCGTTCAGTTCGTGATATCCTCTCATTGCTCTCGCTGTCGTTTCTGAAATAAAAAGAAACTCATGAATACAACCCAACTAGATTATTTACTTTAGAGACTGGACTACAGGTGCGTTTGTCGGTGTGTGTCACTCACCGCTGTCAGCTTCGTTGTTGCGGTTTTCAAAGGTGTGTTGAAGTTTGGCAGTTTCTGACTCGAGAGTCACCGCCAGCTTTTTCAGTTTGGAGAAGAACAGTGTTGTTGGGTGACTCGGGTCCATTTTCAGGTGAGAGTTTCAATTAAGTCAATTCCTAAACTTAAACTGTCAGATTAGCTGTTTGTTTAACCTTCTCTCTCCTGTCAGGAAAAAAACAAAACACACTTTTCGATTTTGGCGCCTTCTTCCGGCTCAAAGCGGAAGCGGAAATCTTCTTCCGCCTCTTCTTCTTCTACGATTTTATTTTGAAATTGTTTCACTTGCGCCCCCTGCGTTGACAGTTGGGATTTGTCATTTTAACTTTGGAAAACAAGACAAGAAGTCATAAAGACGAGTTTAATATCCTACTATTTTACATATTATTTCATATTTCTTCAACATCTTGTCTTAACGCCTTTATATGTTTTTAATTGTTATTGAAAGATGCAAAAAAAATAAATATGCCATTGACATCATGATTGCATTTTGTAATTTTAATGATCTCGTGTGCACCATTTAAAACCATCCATGAATAATTCTGCAGAATTCAATAATTGAAATTCTCTACCAATAAATAGAACTGGATGGGAAAGAAAAGAGACTCACTGCTGGTGAATATATATTATTTTGAACAATTACAATGGAATATTTAAGTGTAAATTCAACCGAACCTCTCCTCATGATGTCCAGGTCCTTCCTAACACATTCAAAGGGCCTCAGTAATAGTTTCTGTGTCTCCATTTTAAATGCAGGTGGTCATTTTTAGCAAATAATCCAAACAAAAGGTCAAGTCATGAGGCACTGCTGCCAGAAGATGGAGCTGTAAAAGACTGGAGGAATAGAAGAGTGTATAAACTGATATTCTCCTGTTTGTTTCCAATAATTGTGTCTGCACATGTCTTAAATGCCATGCATGAAAATGTATAACATTCAGTATTAGTTCATTTGCATAATTTGTCCTCTTCGTCTTTGCGTGGAGCTCTTATCAGATATGCTGGCTGTTAAGGAGAGTGTATAAACAGTGGAGAAACTGTGAAGGTCAGTGCAAACCTGAGGTGAGGTGCAAAAAGTGAGCGCAGTGGGTTTCAGTTGTCGTCAGGAAGCGGTTCAGTAGACATGGCGATGTTTGGAAAAGTTTTGGAGCCGGTTGGCTACATGCAAACTGTGAGGTGAGTTTTGAACACGTCGACCGCGTGGCAGATTGTGACAGACTTGTGAATGAGGGAGGTGTAAGAGGGTCTCTGTGTGGTGCTCAGGGTCCTGGTTCAGGGCATCTGCTCCTACCTGGGAGGCAGCGCCACGGCAGAGGAGACTGACTTGGCCAAGAAGAACCTGGACAGCATGGATCAAGAGCTGGGAGCGTCGGGCCACGGCCTGCTGGACGACCAGGAGGTCCACCGGCTGGAGGACGACCTGGCTGTGGTCTACTACCAGCTGGGCACTGCGGTGAGGAAACATCTAACATCCACTTGGCTGATAAAAGGGAGAATATTACAAATTATGTGCGAGTATTTGTCGGCGTGTGCACTGAAAAGTGTGCTGAAACAAGCAATTAATGAATAAATTCACATAAAATGATTCTGTGACAGTTTAGTTCAGGCTTTTTAAATGATTAACAAAAACTAAATGTGAAGCTTTTTTCGAATTTCACCTTCTCTAATGAAAGAAATTAAACTTTTATGTAGATAAAATAAGCAACTGGAAGATCATGGCTCATGTTCTAGGTCCAAATAAACACCTTCCTGAGGGTTTTTCAGGTCAAATAAAATATAACAAATTATAAATTAATCAAGGGACGGCACAGTGGAGTGGTGGTTAGAACTGATGCCTCACAGCAAGAAAGTTCTGGGTTCTAATCCATGGGCCGACTGGTTCCTTTCTGTGTGGAGTTTGCATGTTCTCCCTGTGTCTGCGTGGGTTCTCTCCAGGTTCTCCAGCTTCCTCTCACCATCCAAAGACATGCTGGTTAGGTTCATTGGTGATTCTAAATTGGACGTAGAGTGGAGAGCTTGCCCGATGACCCACTGAGACCCTTCACAGGACAAGCGGTTACAGAAGACGAATGAATGAATGAAATGAATCAAATTAAGAGATTAAGAGTATTAGTAAATTGGAAGAAACTGCATTTGTATTGAAAAGTTCTCTCCAGATGACTACCTAACAAAACGAATCCCTTCCACGACTTTCCATCGTAATCTGGAGTCTCAAAAGTAAAATCAAGTTCCTCACTGTCTGAATGAAAGGATACGTTTCTTATTAACTAGCACATTCTTTTGCATATTATGATGAATTTTGGTTCATGAATTTCACTTTCACCGTTTCATTTAGTTTGTATAGTAAGCTGAGTATCTGTAAATTTCTGCTGCAATATTGAAATTTCCCAGTTTGAGATTTATAAAGTCTTTATCTACCTATCTTGCGTAAAAGGAAATGTCATTTCTAACTTGTGACCCGTCTTGCGACTGGTAGGAAACATGAAATCAAGGGCAAAAGTTTGTTTGCTCGTTTCACCTTTAGTTGTCCGAGGTGAAACTGTCTTTGACAAGCATCCCCTTATCAAGCCGTGTGAGGGCGAAGGATTTGTTAGCGGTGCTGGAGAGACAAGGGAACAGTTAAAAGCGCTGTTTGTTTTACTGAAGCGTTGCGTGTCTATGACTGAGCTCATCATGCTGAGTGTGTTACGTAAATGATGCGTGAGCAGATGTATGATCGAAGCATCTGTTTGTTTCTGCCAGACTTAGCATTAACAGGCTTATGCCATCTATTTTGTGGTCAGCGGCCTTTTAATGTCGTTTCATTTGTCTGAATTTGGAATAAAGACAAAAAAAAAGAAACCTGGATTATTTTATCCATGAGCTCTCATCTACTTCGGGTCCATGAATTCAAGGACAAACTAAAATTGTCTGTGGAAGCTGCTTCTGCTGCATCTTCATCAGAAAGAGAAAGTGTCTAAATATCAGTGCAAACCATCCAAAAGGACAAGAGGACATTTTCAGGTGTTCTCACGTCAAAAATAAATTAGAATCACCTCTTAAAAACAACCGAATGTCCGGTTTGTTATTTCATACAGGATGGGAAAGCATACGGTAACTCGAAACAGGAAAGAGGGCAGAGAGTCAAACCAGTCAGCTACAAGAGAACCCTCGAGATTTTAGGAAAAAAACAAATGAAAAGATAAACACAGACCAAAAGAGAGATTCAACATAACCACAGGGATCACAAAGAGACACTAACAATCACAAACAGATGCAAAAATAACACAAAGAGACTTAAAAATATTGTAAAGACACAGAAAATAACCATAAGGGGACAAAAATATGACTGTAAAGAGATGCAAGATAACCACAAGGACCATGGAGAGACGAGAAATGGCCACAACACACAACAAAACAGAGGGACAGAAAATAATTATAAAGAGACAGATTATAACTACAAAGAGCAAATTAGAGACAATTACCACAAAATGATCACAAATATACAAACAAATATATGCAAAAAGATTCAAAATGACCGCGAGGACCACAGAGAGAGATGCAGACAATCACAAATAGATGCAAAATGACCAAAAAGAGACAGAAAATAGGTGCAGGTTATCACAAAAATGAGACAGAGAGACAGAGAATGACCTTGAAGAGACAGAAAATAACTATTAACGTGAGAGAAAATGAAAACAAGATGATCAAAAAGACAAAAAATGACCTCAGTGAGATGAGAATAATGACAAAGAGATGCAAACTGACTACGAAGAGGCACAAACGACCACGAAATGATCACAAAGATACACCAAATGGCTTTAAATATAGTGACAAATGCAAAGTGACCACAGAGAGACAGAGAATGACCACTGAATGATCACAAATATACCAAACATTCACGTAAAAAGATTCAAAATGGCCACAACAAGGTGCAAAATGACTACAAGCATATGCAAAATAACCACAATGACTACAGAGAGATGCAAGCAATCACAAAAAGATGCAAAGTGACCAAAAAGAGGCAGAAAATGGGTGCAAATTCTCACAAAATGATGGAAAAATGAGACAGAGAGTCAGAGAATGACCCTATAGAGACAGAAAATAACTGTAACAGTGAGAGAAAATGAAATCAAGATGATCACAGAGACACAAAATAACCTCAATGATATGCGAATAATGACAAAGAGGTGCAAACTGAGCACAAAGAGGCACAAATGACCACGAAATGCAAAGTGACCGCAGAGAGACACAAGAATGACCCTAAAGAGACAGAAAATGATCACAAATACACCAAACACTCACGTAAAAAGATTCAAAATGGCAACAAATAGAGGCGAAATGACCAAAAGAAACAGAAAACGGGCACAAATTATCACAAAATGATGGAAGAATGAGACAGAGAGGCAGAGAATGACAAAAAGATTCAAAACGGCCACAACAAGGTGTAAAGTTACTACAAACAGATGCAAAACAACCACAATGACTGCGGAGAGATGCTAACAATCACAAACAGAGGCGAAATGACTGTAAAGAGATACAAAGCGACCTGCAGGAGACACCAAATGACCTCAGATAGAGACGAATAGCCTCAAAAAGATGTAAAATTAGAAAGCGATTAGAGAATGAAGCAAAAGAGACGGGAATAATTGTCAAGCAAGGGAAAAGGAGAGCAAAATAACCTTGAATAAACAAAAAACGAACCATAAAATGATGAAAAATGACCATAAATGTTGAAAAATGACCATAAAATGATGAAAAATGACCATAAATGATCAAAAATGAGCATAAGATGACAACGAAGAGACAAAGATGGAGATGTTTTAGTTATTCGGTAGTTAAGGGCTATTTATCTGGCCTTTTGAACAAGTAATATGAAGTTTATTACTGTGAAGAACCGGTCTTTACCCTCCCTGTGCCACCTCTCTACCCGTTTTCCAGGTGAGGGCCCAGTCAGACTTCACCAAGAAGGAGACGGAGGTGTTCCTGCAGTACGTGCAGGACTACCGGCTGGAGAGGCAGCTAACGGCGCTCTACAACCGTCTGATGGGCGTGTCGGCGCTGACCGACCAACCCACTCTGCTGGAGGAGCTCATACTGAGCCGCAAGCCCAAACGCTGGGAGCTGAGGGAGTTCTGCGTCAAGGTTGGTGAAGGAGGAGGGGGGGGG